>JANJXV010000760.1:62500-75000 GCA_024803745.1 Megascapheus bottae | reverse complement strand
CCCTTACCCTAACCCCAAACCTAACCCTAACCTAAACCCTAACCCTAACCCTAACCCTTTCCCTTACCCTAACCTTAACCCTAACCCTACCCAGAATCCTAACCCTAACCCTAACCCTTACCCTTACCCTAACCCTAACCCTAACCCGTAACCTAACCCTAACGATAAACCTAAACCTAACCCCTAACCCTAACCCGAACCCTACCCCTTGCCCTTACCCTAACCCTAATCCTAAACTTAACCCTAACCCTAACCCTAACCCCAACCCTTACCCTTACCGTAACCCTTAACCTAACCCTAACCCTTCCCCTATCCCTAACCCTAACCCTAACCCTTACCTTCATCCTAACCCTAACCTAACCCTAAACCTAACCCTTACACTAACCCTAACCCTAAACCTAACCCGAACCCTTACCCAAACCTAACCCTAACCCTAAACCTAACCCTAACTCTTACCCTTACCCTAACCATAAACTTAACACTAACCCTAACCCTAACCCTTACCCTAACCCTAACCCTTACCCTTACCCTAACACTAAACCTAACCCTACCCTAACACTTAACCTTACCCTAACCCTAACCATAACCTTAACTAATAACCCTAAGCCTAACCCTTAACCTTACCTTTACCCTAACCCTAACCTTAACCCTAACCCTAACCCTTACCCTTACCCTAACCCTAAACCTAACCCTAAACCTAATCCTAACCCTAACCCTACCCTAACCCTAAACCTAACCCTACCCTAACTCTAACCCTAGCCCTTACACTAACCCTAACCCTAACCCTTACCCTTACCCTAACCCTAACCCTAACCTTAACCCAAACCCTAAACCCAACCGTAACCCTAACCCTTACCTTTACCCTAACCCTAACATTAAACCTAACACTAACCCTAACCCTAACACTTACCCTTACCCTAACCCTAATCCTAAACCTAATCCTAACCCTAACCCTAAACCTTACCCTAACCCTTACCCTAACCCAAACCCCAACCCTAACCCTGACCTTAACCCTAACCCTTACCTTTTCCCTAACTCTAAACCTAAAACTTACCCTAACCCTAACTCTAACATTAACCCTTATCCTTACTCTAAACCTAAACCCAACCCTAACCCAAACCCTAACCCTAACCTAACCCTAACCCTAACCCTTACTCTTACCCTAACCCTAAACCTAACCCTTACCCTTACCCTAACCCTAACCCTAACCCTAACCGTAAACCTAAACCTAATCCTAATCCTAACCCTGGCACTTACCCTAAACCTAAGCCTAACCCTAACCCTAACCCTAACACTAACCCTTACCCTTACCCTAACCCTAACCCTAATCCTTACTCTTATACTAACCGTAAACCTAACCCTTACCCTAACCCTAAGCCTAACCGTAACAATAACCCTTACCCTTACCCTAACCGTAACCATAACCCTAACCCTAATCCCAACCCTTACCCTAACCCTAACCCTTACCCTTACCCTAAACCTAACCCTAAACCTAACCCTAACCCTCACCCTAACACTAACCCTAACACTTACCCTTACCCTAACCTAAAATCTAACCCTAAACCTAACCCTAACCCTAACCCTTACCGTAACAAGAACCCTAACCCTAACACTAAACTTAACCCTAACCCTAAAGGTAACCCTTACTCTTACCCTAACCCTAAACCTAAACCTAACAGTAACCCTAACCCTTACCCTTACCCTAACCCTAACCCTAACCCAAACACTTACACTTACCCTAACCCTATCCCATAACTTAACCCTAACCCTAACCCTAACCCTTACACTTCCCGTAACACTAACCCTAACCCCTAACCCTAAACCTAACCCTTATCCTTACCCTAACCCTAAACCTATCCTTAACCCTAACCTAACCCTAACCCTAACCCTAACCCTAACTCTAACCCTTAACCCTAACACTAACCATTACCCTAACCCTAACCCTTACCCTTACCCTAACTCTAACCCTAAACCTAACAAATAACCCTAACCCTACCACTAACACTTACCCTTACACTAACCCTGACCCTACCCTTAACACTAACCCTAACCCTAACCATAACCCTAAACCTTACCCTAACCCTAAACCTAACCGTAACCCAAACCCTAACCCCAACCCTAACCCTTACCCTTGCCCTAACCCTAACCCTAACCCTAACCCTAACCCTTACCCTAACTCTAACCCTAACCCTAACCCTTACCCTTACCCGAACCCTTACCCTAACCCTAACCCTAACCCTAACCCCTAACCCTAAGCCTAAACCTTACCCTTACTCTAACCCTAACCTTAAACTTAACCCCAACCCTAAACCTAACCCTAACCTTTACCCTTATCCTAACCCTAAACCTAACTCTAACCCAGACCCTAACCCTGAGCCTAACACTAACCCTAACCCTTACGCTAACCCTAACCCTAACACTAACCCTTACCCTTACCCTAACCCTAACCCTAACCCTAAACGTAACCCTAAACCTTACCCTTACCCTAACCCTAACCCTAACCCTTATGCTAACCGTAACCCTAACCCAAACCCTAAACCTAACCCTAACCCTAACCTTAATCCTTACCCTTACCCAACCCTAACTCTAAACCTAACCCTAAACATAACCCTAACCCTTACCCTTACCATTGCCCTGACCCTAACCCTAACTCTAACCCTTACCCTTACCCTAACCTTAACACTTACCCTTACCCTAACCCGAAACTTAACCCTTACCCTACCTCTAACCCTAACCCTAACCCTATCCCTAACCCTAACCCTAACCCCTAACCCTAACACTAACCCTAACCCTTACCCTTAACTAACCCTAACCCTAACCCTAAACCTAACCCTTACCCTTACGTTAAACCTAACCCTAGCGCTAACCCTAACCCTAACCCTTACTCTAACCCTAACCCTAGCCCTAACCCTAACCAGAACCCTCACCCTCACCCTCACCCTAACCCTAAACATGACCCTAACTCTAACCCTTACCCTAACCCTAACCCTAACCCCTAACACTAATCCTAACTCTAACCCTAACCCTTACCTTCACCCTAACCCTAACCCTAACCCTAACCATGCCATTACCTTAACCCTAACCCTAACCATAACCTTAACCCTAAACCTAACGCTACCCCTAACCCTTACCCTTACCCTAACCCTAAACCTAACTCTAACCCAAATCCTAATCGTAAACCCTAATACTAACACTTACCCTAACCTAAACCTCACCCTAACCCTAACCCAACCCTTACCCCAACCCTAACCCTAACCCTAACCATGCCTTTACCCAAACCCTAACCCTAACCCCTAACCCTAACCCTAACACATATCCTTACCCTAACCCTAACCCTATCCTTAACCCTAACCTAACCCTAACCCTAACCGTAACCCTTAACCCTAACACTAACCATTACCCTAACCCTAACCCTTACCCTAACCCTAAACCTAACCGTAACCCAAACCCTAACCCCAACCCTAACCCTAACCCTTACCCTTACCCTAACCTTAACCCTTAACCCTAACCCTAACCCTTACCCTTAACCTAACCCTAAACCTAACCCTAAACTTTACCCTTACCCTAACCCTAACCCTAATCATAACCCTAACCCCTAACCCTAACCCTAACCCTTACCCTTCCCCTAACCCTAACCCTAACCTTAACCCTTACCCTAACTCTAACCCTAACCCTATCCCTAACCCTTAACCTTACCCGAACCCTTACCCTAACCCTAACCCTTAACCTTACCCGAACCCTTACCCTAACCCTAACCCTAACCCTAATCCCTAACCCTAACCCTAACCCTTACACTTACCCTAACCTTAACCCTTAACCCTAACCCTAACCCTTACCCTTAACCTAACCCTAACCCTAACCCTAACCCTTAACCTTACCCGAACCCTTACCCTAACCCTAACCCTAACCCTAATCCCTAACCCTAACCCTAAGCCTAAACCTTACCCTTACTCTAACCCTAACCTCAAACTTAACCCCAACCCTAAACCTAACCCTAACCTTTACCCTTATCCTAACCCTAAACCTAACTCTAACCCAGACCCTAACCCTGAGCCTAACCCTAACCCTAACCCTTACGCTAAACCTAACCCTAACACTAACCCTTACCCTAACCCTAACCCTAACCCTAAACGTAACCCTAAACCTTACCCTTACCCTAACCCTAACCCTAACCCTTATGCTAACCGTAACCCTAACCCAAACCCTAAACCTAACCCTAACCCTAACCCTAATCCTTACCCTTACCCAACCCTAACCCTAAACCTAACCCTAAACCTAACCCTAACCCTTACCTTTACCCTTACCCTAACCCTAACCCTAACTTTAACCCTTACCCTTACCCTAACCTTAACCCTTACCCTTACCCTAACCCTAACCCTAACCCTAACCCTTACCCTACCCCTAACCCTAACCCTAATCCTAACCCTAACCCCTAACCCTAATCCTAACACTAACCCTAATCCTTACCCTTACCCAACCCTAACCCTAAACCTAACCCTAAACCTAACCCTAACCCTTACCTTTACCCTTACCCTAAACCTAACCCTAACTCTAACCCTTACCCTTACCCTAACCTTAACCCTTACCCTTACCCTAACCCTAACCCCTAACCCTAACCCTAACACTAACACTTACCCTTACCCTAACCCTAACCTTAACCCTTACCTTACCTCTAACCCTAACCCTAACCCTATCCCTAACCCCTAACCCTAACACTAACCCTAACCCTTAACCTTACCTAACCCTAACCCTAACCCTAACCCTTACCCTTACCCTAAACCTAACCCTAGCCCTAACCCAAACCCTAACCCTTACCCTAACCCTAACCCTAGCCCTAACCGTAACCAGAACCCTCATCCTCACCCTCAACCTAACCCTAACCGTGACCCTAACTCTAACCCTTACCCTAACCCTAACCCTAACCCCTAACACTAATCCTAACCCTAACCCTAACCCTTACCCTCACCCTAACCCTAACCCTAACCTTAACCCTTACCCTAACTCTAAACCTAACCATAACCCTAACCCCAAACCTTACCCTAACCCTAACCCTAACCCTAAGCCTTAGCCAAACCCTAACCCTAACCCTTACCCTAATCCCTAACCCTAACCCTAACCCTGACCCTTACCGTAACCCTAACCCTAACCCTTACCCTAACCCTAACCCTAACCCTAACCCCTAACCCTAACCCTAACCCTGACCCTTACGCTAACCCTAACCATAACCTTAACCCTAAACCTAACGCTACCCCTAACCCTTACCCTTACCCTAACCCTAAACTTAACTCTAACCCAAATCCTAATCGTTAACCCTAATACTAACACTTACCCTAACCTAATCCTCACCCTAACATTAACCCAACCCTTACCCTAACCCTAACCCTAACTCTAACCATGCCATTACCCTAACCCTAACCCTAACCACTAACCCTAATCCTTATCCTTACCCTAACCCTAACCCTATCCTTAACCCTAAACTAACCCTAACCCTAACCCTAACCCTAACCCTTAACCGTAACACTAACCCTAACCATTACCCTTAACCTAACCCTAAACCTAACCCTAAACTTTATCCTTACCCTAACCCTAACCCTAATCATAACCCTAACCCCTAACCCTAACCCTAACCCTTACCCTTCCCCTAACCCTAACCCTAACCTTAACCCTTACCCTAACTCTAACCCTAACCCTAACCCTATCCCTAAGCCTTACCCTTACCCGAACCCTTACCCTAACCCTAACCCTAACCCTAATCCCTAACCCTAACCCTAAGCCTAAACCTTACCCTTACTCTAACCCTAACCTTAAACTTAACCCCAACCCTAAACCTAACCCTAACCTTTACCCTTATCCTAACCCTAAACCTAACTCTAACCCAGACCCTAACCCTGAGCCTAACCCTAACCCTAACCCTTACGCTAACACTAATCCTAACACTAATCCTTACCCTTACCCTAACCCTAACCATAACCCTAAATGTAACCCTAAAATTTACCCTTACCCTAACCCTAACCCTAACCTTTATGCTAACCGTAACCCTAACCCAAACCCTAAACCTAACCCTAACCCTAACCCTAATCCTTACCCTTACCCAACCCTAATCCTAAACTTAACCCTAAACCTAACCCTAACCCTTACCCTTACCCTTACCCTAACCCTAACCCTAACTCTAACCCTTACCCTTACCCTAACTTTAACCCTTACCCTTACCCTAACCGTAACCCTAACCCTAACCCTTACCCTACCCCTAACCCTAACTCTAATCCTAACCCTAACACCTAACCCTAACCCTAACACTAACACTAACACTTACCCTTACCCTAACCCTAAACTTAACCCTTCCCCTACCTCTAACCCTAACCCTAACCCTAACCCTAACCCTAACCCCTAACCCTAACACTAACCCTAACCCTTACCCTTACCTAACCGTAACCCTAAACCTAACTCTAACCCTTACCTTACCCTAAACCTAACCCTAGCCCTAACCCTAACCCTAACCCTTACCCTAACCCTAACCCTAGCCCTAACCCTAACCAGAACCCTCACCCTCACCCTCACCCTAACCCTATCCGTGACCCTAACTCTAACCCTTACCCTAACCCTAACCCTAACCCCTAACACTAATCCTAACCCTAACCCTAACCCTTATCCTCACCCTAACCCTAACCCTAACCTTAACCCTTACTCTAACTCTAAACCTAACCATAACCCTAACCCTAAACCTTACCCTAACCCTAACCCTATCCCTAAGCCTTAGCCAAACCCTAACCCTAACCCTTACCCTAATCCCTAACCCTAACCCTAACCCTGACCCTTACCCTAACCCTAACCCTAACCCTTACCCTAACCCTAACCCTAACCCCTAACCCTAACCCTAACTCTGACCCTTACGCTAACCCTAACCACAACCTTAACCCTAAACCTAACGCTACCCCTAACCCTTACCCTTACCCTAACCCTAAACCTAACTCTAACCCAAATCCTAATCGTAAACCCTAATACTAACACTTACCTTAACCTAATCCTCACCCTAACCCTAACCCAACCCTTACCCTAACCCTAACCCTAACCCTAACCATGCCATTACCCTAACCCTAACCCTAACCCTTACCCTAACCCTAACCCTAACCCCTAACCCTAACCCTAACTCTGACCCTTACGCTAACCCTAACCACAACCTTAACCCTAAACCTAACGCTACCCCTAACCCTTACCCTTACCCTAACCCTAAACCTAACTCTAACCCAAATCCTAATCGTAAACCCTAATACTAACACTTACCTTAATCTAATCCTCACCCTAACCCTAACCCAACCCTTACCCTAACCCTAACCCTAACCCTAACCATGCCATTACCTTAACCCTAACCTAACCCTAACCATAACCCTAACCCTTAACCCTAACACTAACCATTACCGTAACACTAACCCTTACCCTTACCCTAACTCTAACCCTAACCCTAACAAATAACCCTAACCCTACCACTAACACTTACCCTTACACTAACCCTGACCCTAACCTTAACACTAACCCTAACCCTAACGAGAACCCTAACCCTAACCCTAAACCTAACCCTTACCCTTACCCTAACCCTAACCCTAACCCGTAAACTAACCCTAACGATAAACCTAAACCTAACCCCTAACCCTAACCCGAACCCTACCCCTTGCCCTTACCCTAACCCTAATCCTAAACTTAACCCTAACCCTAACCCTAACCCCAACCCTTACCCTTACCGTAACCTTTAACCTAACCCTAACCCTTCCCATATCCCTAACCCTAACCTAAACCTAACCCTAATCCTAACCCTGACACTTACCCTAAACCTAAGCCTAACCCTAACCCTAACCCTAACACTAACCCTTACCCTTACCCTAACCCTAACCCTAATCCTTACTCTTATACTAACCGTAAACCTAACCCTTACCCTAACCCTAAGCCTAACCCTAACAATAACCCTTACCCTTACCCTAACCGTAACCATAACCCTAACCCTAATCCCAACCCTTACCCTAACCCTAACCCTTACCCTTACCCTAAACCTAACCCTAACCCTAAACCTAACCCTAACCCAAACACTTACACTTACCCTAACCCTATCCCTTAACTTAACCCTAACCCTAACCCTAACCCTTACCCTTACAGTAACCCTAACCCTAACCCCTAACCCTAAACCTAACCCTTATCCTTACCCTAACCCTTACCCTATCCTTAACCCTAACCTAACCCTAACCCTAACCCTAACCCTTTACCCTAACACTAACCATTACCCTAACCCTAAACCTAACTCTACCCCAAATCCTAATCGTAAACCCTAATACTAACACTTACCCTAACCTAATCCTCACCCTAACCCTAACCCAAACCTTAACCTAAACCTAACCCTAACCCTAAACCTAACCCTTATCCTTACCCTAACCTTAACCCTATCCTTAACCCTAACCTAACCCTAACCCTAACACTAAACCTTAACCCTAACCCTTACCCTTACCCTAACCCTAAACCTAACTCTACCCCAAACCCTAATCGTAAACCCTAATACTAACACTTACCCTAACCTAATCCTCAACCTAACCCTAACCCAATCCTTACCCTAACCCTAACCCTAACCCTAACCATGCCATTACCCTAACCCTAACCCTAACCCCTAACCCTAACATTAACCCTTCCCCTTCCCCTAACCCTAACCCTAACCCTACCCTAACCATTAACCTTACCCTAACCCTAACCATAACCTTAACTAATAACCCTAACCCTAACCCTTAACCTTACCTTTACCCTAACCCTAACCTTAACCCTAACCCTAACCCTTACCCTTACCCTAACCCTAAACCTAACCCTAAACCAAACCCTAACCCGTACCCTAAACCTAACCCTAACCCTAACCCTAAACCTTACCCTAAACCTAAACCTAACCCTAACCCTAACCCTAGCCTAACCCTAACCCTAACCCTACCCTAACTCTAACCCTAGACCTTACCCTAACCCTAACCCTAACCCTAACCCTTACCCTTACCCTTACCCTAACCCTAACCTTAACCCAAACCCTAAACCCAACCGTAACCCTAACCCTAACCTTTACCCTAACCCTAACATTAAACCTAACACTAACCCTAACCCTAACACTTACCCTTACCCTAACCCTAATCCTAAACCTAATCCTAACCCTAACCCTAAGCCTTACCCTAACCCAAACCCAAACCCTAACCCTGACCCTAACCCTAACCTTTAACTTTTCCCTAACGCTAAACCTAAAACTTACTCTAACCCTAACCCTAACCCTAACTCTAACCCTAACCCTTATCCTTACTCTAAACCTAAACCTAACCCTAACCCAAACCCTAACCCTAACCTAACCCTAACCCTAAACCTTACTCTTACCCTAACCCTAAACCTAACCCTTACCCTTAGCCTAACCCTAACCCTAACCTTAAACCTAACACTTACCCTTACCCTAACCCTAACCCTAACCCTAACCGTAAACCTAAACCTAACCCTAATCCTAACCCTGGCACTTACCCTAAACATAAGCCTAACCTTAACCCTAACGCTAACACTAACCCTTACCCTTACCCTAAACCTAACCCTAATCCTTACTCTTATACTAACCGTAAACCTAACCCTTACCCTAACCCTAAGCCTAACCCTAACAATAACCCTTACCCTTACCCTAACCGTAACCATAACCCTAACCCTAATCCCAACCCTTACCCTAACCCTAACCCTTACCCTTACCCTAAACCTAACCCTAAACCTAACCCTAACCCTAACCCTAACACTAACCCTAACACTTACCCTTACCCTAACCTAAAATCTAACCCTAAACCTAACCCTTAACCTAACCCTAACCCTAACCTTAACACCTAACCCTAACCCTAACCCTAACCCTTACCCTTACACTAACATTAACCCTAGCCTTCACCCTAACACTAACTGTAACACTAACCCTAACCCTAACGCTTGCCCTTACCCTAACCCTAACCCTAACCCTAACCCTAACCCTAACACTTACCCTTACCCTAACCCTAACCCTAACCCTAACCCTAACCCTTACCTTAACCCTTACCTTAACCCTAACCATAAACTTAACCCTAACCCTAAACCTAACCCTTACTCTTACCCTAACCCTAAACCTAAACCTAACAGTAACCCTAACCCTTAAACTTACCCTAACCCTAACCCTAAACCAAACTCTTACACTTACCCTAACCCTAACCCTTAACTTAACCCTAACCCTAACCCTAACCCTTACCCTTACCGTAACCCTAACCCTAACCCCTAACCCTAAACCTAACCCTTATCCTTACCCTAACCCTAACCCTATCCTTAACCCTAACCTAACCCTAACCCTAACCCTTAACCCTAACACTAACCATTACCCTAACCCTAACCCTTACCCTTACCATAACCCTAACCCTAAACCTAACACTTACCCTTACACTAACCCTGACCCTAACCATAACCCTAACACTTACCCTAACCCTAAACCTAACAGTAACCCAAACCCTAACCCCAACCCTAACCATAACCCTTACCCTTACCCTAAACTTAACCCTTAACCCTAACACTAACCCTAACCCTTACCCTTAACCTAACCCTAAACCTAACCCTAAACTTTACCCTTACCCTAACCCTAACCCTAATAATAACCCTAACCCCTAACCTTAACCCTAACACTTAACCTTCCCCTAACCCTAACCCTAACCTTAACCCTTACCCTAACTCTAACCCTAACCCTAAACCTAACCCTAACCCTAACCCTTACCCTTACCCGAACCCTTACCCTAACCCTAACCCTAACCCTTAACACTAATCCTAACCCTAACCCTAACCCTTACCCTCACCCTAACCCTAACCCTAACCTTAACCCTTACCCTAACTCTAAACCTAACCATAACCCTAACCCTAAACCTTACCCTAACCCTAACCCTAACCCTAAGCCTTAGCCAAACCCTAACCCTAACCCTTACCCTAATCCCTAACCCTAACCCTAACCCTGACCCTTACCCTAACCCTAACCCTAACCCTAACCATGCCATTACCCTAACCCTAACCCTAACCCCTAACCCTAACCCTAACCCTTATCCTTACCCTAACCCTAACCCTATCCTTAACCCTAACCTAACCCTAACACTAACCCTAACCCTTAACCCTAACACTAACCATTACCCTAACCCTAACCCTTACCCTTACCCTAACTCTAACCCTAACCCTAACAAATAACCCTAACCCTACCACTAACACTTACCCTTACACTAACCCTGACCCTAACCTTAACACTAACCCTAACCCTAACCATAACTAACCCTTACACTAACCCTAAACCTAACCGTAACCCAAACCCTAACCCCAACCCTAACCCTAACCCTACCTTTACCCTAACCTTAACCCTTAACCCTAACACTAACCCTAACCCTTACCCTTAACCTAACCCTAAACCTAACCCTTACCCTAACTCTAACACTTACCCTAACCCTAAACCTTACCTTAACCTTAACCCTCACCCTAAACCTAACCCTCACACTCACCCTAACCTTAACACTTACCCTTACCCTAACCCTAACCCTTACCCTTACCGTAACCCTAACCCTAACCCCTAACCCTAAACCTAACCCTTATCCTTACCCTAACCCTAACCCTATCCTTAACCCTAACCTAACCCTAACCCTAACCCTAACCCTTAACCCTAACACTAACCATTACCCTAACCCTAACCCTTACCCTTACCCTAACTCTAACCCTAAACCTAACAAATAACCCTAAACATACCACTAACACTTACCCTTACACTAAGCCTGACCCTAACTTTAACACTAACCCTAACCATAACCATAACCCTAACCCTTACCCTAACCCTAAACCTAACCGTAACCCAAACCCTAACCCCAACCCTAACCCTAACCCTTACCCTTACCCCAACCTTAACCCTTAACCCTAACACTAACCCTAACCCTTACCCTTAACCTAACCCTAAACCTAACCCTAAACTTTACCCTTACCCTAACCCTAACCCTAATCATAACCCTAACCCCTAACCCTAACCCTAACACTTACCCTTCCCCTAACCCTAACCCTAACCTTAACCCTTACCCTAACTGTAACCCTAACCCTAACCCTAACCCTAACCCTTACCCTTACCCGAACCCTTACCCTAACTCTAACCCTAACCCCTAACCCTAACCCTAACCCTTACCCTTACCCGAACACTTACCCTAACCCTAACCCTAACCCTAACCCCTAACACTAATCCTAACCCTAACCCTAACCCTTACCCTCACCCTAACCCTAACCCTAACCTTAACCCTTACCCTAACTCTAAACCTAACCATAACCCTAACCCTAAACCTTACCCTAACCCTAACCCTAACCCTAAGCCTTAGCCAAACCCTAACCCTAACCCTTACCCTAATCCCTAACCCTAACCCTAACCCTGACCCTTACCCTAACCCTAACCCTAACCCTTACCCTAACCCTAACCCTAACCCTAACCCTAACCCCTA
>JANJXV010000760.1:55000-57500 GCA_024803745.1 Megascapheus bottae | reverse complement strand
ACCCTAACCCTTATGTAACCCTAACCCTAACCCTAACCCTAACCCTTAACCTTTCCCTAACCCTAACCCTAATCCTAACCCTACCTCCTAACCCTAAACCTAGCCCTAACCCTTACCCTTACCCTAACCCTAACCCTAACCAGAACCCTAACCCTAAACCTAACCCTTACACTTACCTTAACCCTAACCCTAACCCTAACTGTAAACCTAAACCTAAACCTAACCCTAACCATTACCGTAACCCTTACGCTTACCTAACCCTAACCCTAAACCTCACCCTAACCATAACCCTAACCCTTACCCTTAACCTAACCCTACCCCTAACCCTAACCCTAACCCTTAACCTTACACTAACCCTAACCGTAACCTTAACCCTTACTCTTACCCTAATCCTAACCCTAACTTTAATCCTAACCCTCATCCCTACCCTAACCCTAACCCTAACCCTAAGCCTTACCCTTTCCCTAAACCTAACCCTAACCCTAACCCTAACTCCTAACCCTAAACCTAGTCCTAACACTTACCCTTACACTAACCGTAACCCTAACCAGAACCCTAACACTAAACCTAACCCTTACCCTTACCCTAACCGTAAACCTAACCTTAACCAAAACCCTTACCCTAACCCTAACCCTAACCCTAACCCTTACCCTTACCCTAACCCTAACCGTAACCCTAACCCTAACCCTAACCCTTACCCTAACCCTAACCGTAACCCTAAACCTAATCCTAACCCTAAACCTAACAGTTACCCTTACCCTAACACTAACCCTAACCCTTACCCTTACTCTAACATTAACCCTAACCTTCACCGTAAAACTAACCCTAACACTAACCCTAACCCTAACCATTACCCTAATCCTAAACCTAACCCTAACCCAAACCCTAACCCTAACCCTAACCCTAACGCTTACCCAAACCCTAACCCTACCCTTAACCCTAACCCTAACCCTTACCCTAAACCTAACCCTAAACCTAACCCTAACCCTAACCCTAACCTTACCACTACACCTAACCTTACCCCTAAACCTAAACCTACCCCTAACCCTAAACCTAACCCTGAACCTTACCCTAACCCTAACACTAAACCTAACCCTAACCCTAACCATAACCCTAACCCTTACCCTTACACTAACCCTAACCCTAACCCTAACCCTTACCCTAACCCTAACCCTAACCCGAACCCTAATAGTAACGCTTACCCTTACCCTAACCCTAACCGGAACCCTAACTCCAACCCTAACTCTTACCCTAACCCCAACCCTTACCCTTACCCGAACCCTAACCTAAACTTAACCCTATCCCTAACCATAACACTAACCCTATCCCTTACCCTTACCCTAAACCTAATCCTAACCCTAAACCTAACCCTTACCGTAACCCTAATCCAAACCCTAATCCCTAACCCTAAACCTAACCCTAACCCTTACCCTAACCCTAACCCTAACCTTCACCCTAACACTAACCCTAACACTAACCCTAACCCTAACCCTTACACTTACACTAACCCTAAACCTAACCTAACCCAAACCCTAACCCTAACCCTAACCCTTATCCGAACCCTTACCCTTACCCTAACCGTAACCCTAACCCTAACCCTAACCCTAACCCTTACCCTTAACCTAACCCTAATTCTAACCTTAACCCTAACCCTAACCCTAACCCTAACCCTTACCCTTTCCCTAACCCTAACCCTAACCCTAACCCTGACCCTAACCATTACCTTTACAGTAACCCTAACCCTAACCCTAACCCTAACCCTGACCCTAACCCTAACCCTAATAACCCTAACCCTAACCCTTACCCTAACCCTAACCCTAAACCTAACCCTAACCCTAACCCCAAATCGTTACCGTTACTCTAATCCTAAGCCTAAAGCTAACCCTAACCCTAACACTATTCTTTAACCTAAACCAAACCCTAATCCTAACCTGAACCCTAACCCAAACCCTAACCCTAGCCTAACCCTAACCCTAACCCTTACCCTTACCCTAACACTAACCCTAACCTTAACCCTAACCATAACCCTAACCTTAATCCTAACCCTAACGCCCACCCTCATCCTAAGCCTAACAATTACCCTTACCCTAACCCTAAAGCTAACCCTAAACCTAACCCTAATCCTAACCCTAACCCTAAACCTAACCCTAACCCTAACCCCAAATCGTTACCGTTACTCTAATCCTAAGCCTAAAGCTAACCCTAACCCTAACACTATTCTTTAACCTAAACCAAACCCTAATCCTAACCTGAACCCTAACCCAAACCCTAACCCTAGCCTAACCCTAACCCTAACCCTTACCCTTACCCTAACACTAACCCTAACCTTAACCCTAACCCTAACCCTAACCCTAATCCTAACCCTACCTCCTAACCCTAAACCTAGCCCTAACCCTTACCCTTACCCTAACCCTAACCCTAACCAGAACCCTAACCCTAAACCTAACCCTTACACTTACCTTAACCCTAACCCTAACCCTAACTGTAAACCTAAACCTAA
>JANJXV010000760.1:0-50000 GCA_024803745.1 Megascapheus bottae | reverse complement strand
ACTTAAACCTAACCCTAACCCTAACCCTTACCCTTACCCTAACCCTAACCCTAAACCTAAACCTTACCCTTACCCTAACCCTAACCCCAACCCTAACCCTAACTCTAACCCTAAACCTATCCCTGACCCTTACCCTAACCCTAACCCTAAACCTAACCCGAACCCTAACCCTAACCCTAACCCTTACCCTTAACCTAACCCTAACCCTAACTCTAACCCTAACCCTTACCCTTACACTAATCCTAACGCTAACCCTTACCCTAACCCTATCCCTAACCTGTATCCTAACACTAACGCTAACACTAACCCTAACCCTAAGCCTTACACTTACCCTAACCCTAAACCTAACCCTAAGCCTAACCCTAACCCTAACCCTATTCCTAACACTTACCCTTAACCTAACCGCAACCCTAACCCTAACCCTAACCCTAACTCTAACCCTTACCCTTACCCTAACCCTAACCCTAACCTTAACCCTAACCCTAACCCTAACCCTTACCCTTACACTAACCCTAACCCTAATCCTTACCCTTACCCTAACCCTAATCTTAACCCTAACCCTGACCCTAATCCTTACCCTTACACTAACCCTAAACCTAAACCTTACCCTTACCCTAACCCTAATCTTAACCCTAACCCTAACCCTAACCCTTACCCCTACCCTAACCCTAACCCTAAACCTAACCCTAACCCTGACCCTAACCCTTACACCAACACTAACCCTAACCCTAAACCTTACCCTAACCCTAAACGTAAACCTTACACTAACCCTAACTTTAACCCTAAACCTAACCCTAACCCTAACCCTTTCCCTACCCCTAATTCTAACCCTAACCCTAACACCTAACCCTAACCCTGACCCTTACCCTTATCGTTACCCTAACAATAACCCGAACCCTATCCCTAAACCTTAACCTTACCGTAACCCTAACCCTAAACCTAACCCTAACTCTAACCCTCACCCTAACCCTAACCATTACCCTTACCCTAACCCTAACCCTAACACTAACCCTAACCCTTACCATAAGCCTAACCCTAACCCAATCCCCTAACCCTAACCCTAACCCTAACCCTTACCCTTACCCTAACCCTAACCCTAACCCTTAGCCTTACCCTAACCCTAAACCTAAACCTAACCCAAATCCTAACCCTAACCCTAACCCTAATCTTTACCCTAAACCTAATTCTAACCCTAACACTAACACTAAACCTAACCCTAACCCAAACCCTAACCCTAACACTAACCCTTACCCTTACACTAACCCTAACCCTAACCCTAAACCTAAACGTAACCCTAACCCTAACCATAAACCTT
The DNA here is from genome assembly GCA_024803745.1 of Megascapheus bottae. Classification (NCBI taxonomy): domain Eukaryota; kingdom Metazoa; phylum Chordata; class Mammalia; order Rodentia; family Geomyidae; genus Megascapheus; species Megascapheus bottae. The sequence continues at coordinate 48,685 of JANJXV010000760.1, read as the reverse complement.
ACCCTTACCCTAAACCTAACTCTAACCCTAACCGTAACCCTTACCCTTACCCTAACCGTAACCCAAACCCTAACCCTTTCCCTTACCCTAACCCTAACTCTAACCCTTACCCTAACCCTAACCCTAAACCTAACCCTAACCCAAACCTTAACCCTGACCCTAACCCTAATCCTAACCCCTACCCTTACCCTAACACTAACCCTAACCCTAACACTTACCCTTACCCTAACCTTAACCCTAACCCTAACCCTAACCCTAACCCTAACCTTTACCCTAACCCTAACCCTAACCCTAACCCTAAAACTTACCCTAACCCTAACCCTAACCCTACCCTTTACCCTAACCCTAACCCTAAACCTTACCCTAACCCTAAACCTAACCCCTAACCCTAACCCAAACCCTTACCCTTACTCTTACCCTAAACCTAACCCTAACCCTAACCCTTATCCTTACCCTAAACCTAACCCTAACCCTAACCCAAACCCTAACCCTAAGCCTAACCCTAACCCTAACCCCTACCCCTACCTAACCCTAACCCTAACCTTAACTGTTACCCTTACCCTAACCCTACCCTAACCTTAACCCTAACCCTAACCCTAACACTTACCCTAATCCTTACCGTTACCCTAAAACTAACCGAACCCTAACCCCAAACCTAACCCTAACCCAAACCCTAAACGTAACCCTAACCCTAACCCTAAACCTAACCCTTACCCTAACCCTAACCCTCAACCTAACCCCTAACCCTAACCCTATCGCTAACCCTTACCCTTACCAGAACCCTAACGCTAAACTTAACCCTAAACCTAACCTTAACCCGAACCCTTACCCTTAACTTAACCCTAAACCTAACCCTAACCCAAACCCTAACCCTAACCCTAACCCTAACCGTAACAATTACCCTAACCCTAACCCTAACCCTAACCCTTACCCTTACCCTAACCCTAACCCTAACCTTAATCCTAACCCTAACCCTTACCCTAAGCCTAACCCTAACTCTAACCCTAACCCTTACCCCTTCCCTAACCCTAACTCTAACCCTAACCCTAACTCCTAACCCTACACCTAGCCCTAACCCTTACCCTTACCCTAATCCTAACCCTAACCAGAATCCTAACCCTAAACCTAACCCTGACCCTTACCTTAACCCTAAACCTAACCCTAACCCAAACCCTAACCATAAACCTAACCCTAACCCTTACCCTTACCCTAACCCTAACCCTTACCCTTACCCTAACCCTAAACCTAATCCTAACCCTAACCCTAACCCTAAACCTAACCCTAACCCTAACCCTAACCCCTTACCCTAACCCTAACCCTTACCCTTACCCAAAACCTAACCCTAACCCTAACTCTAACCCTTACCCTTACCCTAACCTTAATCCTAACCCAAATCCTAACCCTAACCCTTACTCTAAACCTAATCCTAAAACTAACCCTAACCCTAAACCTAACCCTAACCATAACCCTAAACCTAACCTTAAACCTAAGCCTAACCCTAACCCTAACCCTAACCCTAATCCTTACCCTAACCCAAACCCTAAACCTAACCCAAACCATAACACTAACCCTAACCCTAACCATTATCCTTACTCTAACCCTAAAACTAACCCAAACCCTAACACTAACCGTAACCCTAACCCTTATCCTTACTCTAACCCTAAAACTAACCCTAACCCTAACCCTAACCTCAACCCTAACCCTAACCCTTACCCTTACCCTAACCCTAACTCTAACCTTACCCTAACCCTAACCCTAAACCTAACCCTAAGCCAAACCTTCACCCTAACCCTTAACCTAATCCTAACCCCTACCCTGACCCTAACCCTAACCCTAAACCTAACATTATCATTACCCTAACCCTAACCCTAACCCTAAACCTAACCCTAACCCTTACCGTAACCCTAACCGTAAACCTTACCCTAACCCTAACCCTAACCCTAACCTGTACCCTAACCCTAACCCTAAACCTTACCCTAACCCTAACCCTAACAATAACCCTAACCCAAACCCTTACCCTTACCCTAACCCTAACCCTAATCCTAACCCTTACCCTTACCCTAACCCTAAACCAAACCCTAACCCAAACCCTAATCCTAAGCCTATCCCTAACCCTAACCCTTACTCTTACCCTAACCCTAACCCTAACCTTAACCGTAACCGTTACCCTAACCCTACCCTAAACTTAACTCTAACCCTCACCCTAACCCTTACCCCAATCCTTACCGTTACCCTAACCCTAACCCAAGCCTAACCCCAAAACTGACCCTAACCCAAACCCTAACCCTAACCCTAAACCTAACCCTAAACCTAACCCTTACCCTTACCCTAACCCTAACACTAACCCTAACCCTAACCCCTAACCCAAACCCTAACCCTAACCCTAAACCTAACCCTAAACCTAACCCTTACCCTTACCCTAACCCTAACCCTAACCCTAACCCTAACCCTTGCCCTTACCTTAACCCTAAACCTAACCCTAACCCTAACCCTAACCCTAACCCTTACCCTAACCCTACACCTAACCCTAACCAAACCCTAACCCTAACCATAACCCTTACCCTTACCCTAACCCTAAACCTAAACCTAACACTGAAACTAACCCTAACCCTAAACCTTAAACTTACCCTAACCCTATCCCTAACCCTTACCCTTACACTAACCCTAATCCTAACCCTTACCCTAACCCTAACCCTAACCCTAACGCTTACCCTTACCCTAACCCTAAACCTAACCCTCACCCTAACCCTTACCCTAACCCTAACCCTTACCCTTACCGTTACCTAAACCTAATCATAACCCAAACCCTAACTCTAATCCTAACCCTAACCCTAACCCTTACCCTTACCCTAACCCTAACTCTAAACTTAATCCTAACCCTAATCCTTACGTAAACCTACCCCTAACCCTAACCCTAACCCTTACGTTTACCTAACCCTAACTAAAATCCTAACCCTAACTCCTAACCCTAAACCTAGCCCTAACCCTTACCCTTACCCAAACCCTAACCCTAACAAAAACCCTAACCCTAAATCTAACCCTTACACTTACCCTAACCCTAAACCTAACCCTAACCCAAACCCTAAACCTAACCCTAACCCTAACCCTCACCCTTACCCTAACCCTAACCCTAACCCTAACCCTTACCCTTACCCTAACCCTAACCCTAATCCTAACCCTAAACCTAACCCTTAACATAACCCTAAACCTAACCCTAACTCTAACCCTAACCGTTACCGTTACCCTTACCCTCACACTAACCCCAAACCGAACCCTAACTCTAACACTAACCCTAACCCTAAGGCTAACCCTAACCCTTACCCTTACCCTAACCCTAACCCTAACCCTCACCGTAATCCTAACCCTAACAATAACCCTAACCCGTGCCCTTACTCTAACCCTAAACGTAAACTTAACCCTAACCCTAACCCTAACCCTTACCCTTACCGTAACCCTAAACCTAACCCTAAACCAAAACCTTCCCCTATCCCTAACCCTAACCCTAACCCTTACCGTTACCCTAACCCTAACCCTAACCCTAAACCTAACCCTTACCCTAACCCTAAGCCTAAACCTAACCCTAACCTTTACCCTAAACCTAACCCGAACCATAAACCCAACCCTAATCCTAACACTTACCCTTAACCTAACCATAAACTTAACACTAACCCTAACCCTAACCCTTACTCTAACCCTAACCCTTAACCTAACCCTAACCCTGACCTTACTCTAAAACTAAGCCTAACCATACCCTAACCCTTAACCTTACCCTAACCCTAACCATCACCTTAACTAATAACCCTAATCCTAACCCTAACGCTTACCCTTACCCTAACCCTAACCCTAACACTTACACTTACCCTAACCCTAAACCTAACCCTAAACCAAACCGTTACCCTTACCCTAACCCTAAATCTAACCCTAACCTTTACACTTACCCTAACCCTAACCCTAACCCTAACTAATAACCCTAACCCTAACCCTAACACTTACACTTATTCTAAACCTAACCCTAAACCTAACCCTAACCCAAACCCTAACCCTAACCCTAACTTTAACCGTTACCCTTACCCTAACCCTACCCTAAACTTAACCCTAACCCTAACCCTAACCCTAACCTTAATCCTTACCCTTACCCTAACCCTAACCCAAACTGTAACCGTAAACCTAACCCTTACCCTAACCCTAACACTTACCCTTACCCTAACCCTAACCCTAAACCTAAGCCTTACCCTTACCCTAACCCTAAACCTAACCCTAACTCTAACATTAACTCTTACACTAACCCTAACCCTAACGCCTAACCCTAACCGTAACCCTAACCCTAACCCTTACCACAACCCTAACCCTAACCTTAACCCTAACCCTAACACTTAAACTTACCCCAACCCTAAACTTAACCCTAACACCAACCCTAACCCTTACCCTTACCCTTACCCTAACCCTAACCTAACCTTAACCCTAACCCTAACCCTAAGCCTAACTATAACCTTAACCTTACCCTTACCCTAAACCTAACCCTAACTCTAACCCTAAACCTAACCCTAACCCTAACTCTAAGCCTTACTCTTATCCTATCCCTAACCCTAACCTTAACCCTAATCGTAACCCTAACCCTTACCCTTACCCTAAACCTACAACTAACCCTAACCCAAACCGTAACCCTAACCATAACCCTTACCCTTACCCTAACCCTAAACCTAAACCTAACCTTAAAACTAACCCTAACCCTAAACCTTACCCTTACCCTAACCCTATCCCTAACACTTACCCTTACACTAACCCTAACCCTAACCCTTACCCTAACCCTAACCCGAACGCTTACCCTTACCCTAACCCTAAACCTAACCCTCACCCTAACCCTTACCCTAACCCTAACCCTTACCCTTACTGTAAACCTAAACCTAATCCTAACCCAAACCCTAACCCTAATCCTAACCCTAACCCTGACCCTTACACTTACGCTAACCCTAAACCTAACCCTACCCTGACCCTAACCCTTACCCTTACACTAACCCTAACCCTAACCTTAACCCTTACCCTTACCCTTACCCTAACCCTAACCCTAACCTTAACCCTAACCCTAACCCTAACCCTTACCCTTACCCTAACCCTAACCCTAAACCTAACCCTAAACCTAACCTAACCCTAACCCTAACCCTAATCCTAACCCTTACCCTTACACTAACCCTAACCATAACCCTATCCCTAACCCTAACCCTAACCCTAAACCTAAACCTAACCCTAACCCTAACCTTTTCCTTACCCTAACCCTAACCCTAAACCTAACCCTAAACCTAACCCTAACCCTAACCCTAACCCTTACCCTAACCCTAACCCTAACCCTAACCCTAAACCTTACCTTAACCCTAACCTAACCCTTACCCTAACCCTAACCCTAAACCAAACCCTAACCCTAACCCTAACCCTAACCCTTACCCTAACCCTAACCCTAACCCTTACCCTTACCCTAACCCTAACCCTAAACCTAACCCTAAACCTAACCTAACCCTAACCCTAACCCTAATCCTAACCCTTACCCTTACACTAACCCTAACCATAACCCTATCCCTAACCCTAACCCTAACCCTAAACCTAAACCTAACCCTAACCCTAACCTTTTCCTTACCCTAACCCTAACCCTAAACCTAACCCTAAACCTAACCCTAACCCTAACCCTAACCCTTACCCTAACCCTAACCCTAACCCTAACCCTAAACCTTACCTTAACCCTAACCTAACCCTTACCCTAACCCTAACCCTAAACCAAACCCTAACCCTAACCCTAACCCTAACCCTTACCCTAACCCTAACCCTAACCCTAACACTTACCCTAAACCTAAACCTAAACCTAACCCTAACCCAAACCTTAACCCTAACGTAACCCTAACCCTAACCCTTACCCTTACCATAACCTTAAACCTAACCCTTACCCTTACCCAAACCCTACCCCTAACCTTAACTGTAACCCTAAACCTAACCCTAACCTTAACCGTAACCCTAACCCTAACCCTCACTTTACCCTTAACACTTACCGTTACCCTAATCCTAACCCTAAACCTAACTCTAACCCTAAACCTATCCCTGACCCTTACCCTAACCCTAACAATAAACCTAAACCGAACCCTAACCCTAACCCTAACCCTTACCCTTAACCTAACCCTAACCCTAACTCTAAACCTAACCCTTACCCTTACACTAACCCTAACCCTAACCCCTACCCTAACCCTAACCCTTACCCTTACCCTAAACCTGACCCTAACCTTAACCCTAACCCTAAACCTAACCCTAACCCTACCTCTAACGCTAACCCTTACCCTTACACTAACCCTAACCCTAAACCTTACCCTAAACCTAACCCTTACCCTTACCCTAAACCTAACCATAACTTTCACCCTAACACTAACGCTAACACTAACCCTAAACCTAACCCTTACCCTTACCCTAACCCTAAAACTAACCCTAACACAAACCCTAACCCTAATCCTAACCCTAACCCTAACCCTTACCCTTACGCTAACCCTAAACCTAACCCTATCCCTGACCCTAACCCTTAGCCTAAGCCTAACCCTAACCTTAACCCTAACCCTAACCCTAACCCTTACCCTTACCCTAACCCTAACCCTAAACCTAACCCTAAACCTAACCTAACCCTAACCCTAACCCTTACCCTTACACTAACCCTAACCCTAACCCTAGTCCTAAACCTAAAGCTAACCCTTAAACTAACCCTAACCCTAACCCTAAACCTAACTCTAACCCTAACTCTTATACTTACCCTAACCCTAACCCTAAACCTAACCCTAATCCTAACCCTAACCCTTACCCTAACCCTAACCCTAACCCTAAACCTTACCCTAACCCTAACCCTAACCCTTACCCTACCCCTAACCAAAATCCTGACCCTAACCTTAACCCTTATCCTTACCCTAACGCTAACCCTAACCCTAACCCTAAACCTAACTCTAACCCTAACCTAACCCTTATCCCTACCCTAACCCTAACCCTAAACCTAACCCTAAACCTAACCCTAACCCTAACCCTAACCCTTACCCTAACCCTAACCCTAACCCTAAACCTTACCCTAAACCTAAACGTAAACCTCACCCTAACCCTAACCCTAAACCTAACCCTTTCCCTAAACCTAACTCTAACCCTAGTCACTAACCCTAACCCTGAACCTTACCCTTACCGTTACCCTAACTCTAACCCTAACCCTAATCCTGACCCTGACCCTAACCCTAACCCTCACCCTAATGCTAACCCTTACCCTAACCCTAACCCTACCCCTAACCCTAACCCGAACCCTAACCAAACCCTTACCCTAACCCTAACCCTAACCCTAACCCTAACCCTTACACTTACCGTTACCCTAACACTAACCCCCAACCGAAGAGTAACTCTAACTCTAACCCTAACCCTTAGCCTAAACCTAACCCTTACCCTTACCCTAACCCTAACCCTAACCCTTAACGTAACCATAACCATAACCCTAACCCTAACTAATAACCCTAACCCTAACCCTAACCCTTACCCTTACCCTAAGCCTAACCCAAACCTTAACCCTAACACTAACCCTAACCATTACCCTAACCCCAAAAATAACCCTAACCCAAACCCTAACCCTAACCCTAACCCTTTCCCTTACCCTAACCGTAACCCTAACCCTAACCAGAAGCCTAACCCTAACCCTAACCCTAACCCTTACCCTTACCCTAACCCTAACCCTAACCGTAACCTAACCCTAACGATAAACCTGAACCTAACCCCTAACCCTAACCCAAACCCTATCCCTTGCCCTTACCCTAACCCTAATCCTAAACTTAACCCTAACCCTAACCCTAACCCCAACCCTTACCCTTACCGTAACCCGTAACCTAACCCTAACTTTCCCCTACCCCTAACCCTAACCCTAAGGCTTACCTTCATCCTAACCCTAACCCTAACCTAAAGCTAACCCTTACACTAACCATAAACTTAACACTAACCCTAACCCTAACCCTTACCCTAAACCTAACCCTTACCCTTACCCTAACACTAAGCCTAACCCTACCCTAACCCTTAACCTTACCCTAACCCTAACGCTAACCTTAACTAATAACCCTAACCCTAACCCTTAACCTTACCTTTACCCTAACCCTAACCTTAACCCTAACCCTACCCTAACCCTAACCCTAACCGTTACCCTAACTCTAACCCTAGCCCTTACCCTAACCCTAAACCTAACCCTAAACCAAACCCTAACCCTTACCCTAAACACAACCCTAACCCTAACCCTAAACCTTACCCTTACCCTACACCTAACCCTAACCCTAACCCTACCCTAACCCTAACCCTAACCGTTACCCTAACTCTAACCCTAGCCCTTACCCTAACCCTAAACCTAACCCTTACCCTTACCCTAACCCTAACCATAACGTTAACCCAAACCCTAAACCCAACCGTAACCCTAACCCTTACCTTTACACTAACCCTAACATTAAACCTAACACTAACCCTAACCCTAACACTTACCCTTACCCTAATCCTAATCCTAACCCTAACCCTAAGCCTTACCCTAACCCAAACCCCAACCCTAACCCTGACCCTAACCCTAACCCTTACCTTTTCCCTAACGCTAAACCTAAAACTTACCCTCACCCTAACCCTAACCCTAACAATAGCCCTAACCATTATCCTTACTCTAAACCTAAACCCAACCCTAACCCAAACCCTAACCCTAACCTAACCCTAACCCTAACCCTTAATCTTACCCTAAACCTAAACCTAACCCTTACCCTTACCCTAACCCTAACCCTAACCTTAAACCTAACACTTACCCTAACCCTAACCCTAACCCTAATCCCAACCCTTACCCTAACCCTAACCCTTACCCTTACCCTAAACCTAACCCTAAACCTAACCCTAACCCTAACCCTAACCATAACCATAACACCTAACCTAACCCTAACCATAACCCTTACCCTTACACTAACATTAACCCTAACCTTAACCCTAACAGTAACTGTAACACTAACCCTAACCCTAACGCTTGCCCTTACCCTAACCCTAAACCTAACCCTAACCCTAACCCTAACCCTTACCCTTACCCTAACCCTAACCCTAACCATAACCGTAACCCTTACCGTAACAAGAACCCTAACCCTAACCCTAAACTTAACCCTAACCCTAAACCTAACCCTTACTCTTACCCTAACCCTAAACCTAAACCTAACAGTAACCCTAACCCTAACCCTTACCCTTACCCTAACCCTAACCCTAACCAAAACTCTTACACTTACCCTAACCCTATCCCTTAACTTAACCCTAACCCTAAACCTAACCCTTACCCTTACCGTAACCCTAACCCTAACCCCTAACCCTAAACCTAACCCTTATCCTTACCCTAACCCTAACCCTATCCTTAACCCTATCCTAACCCTAACCCTAACACTAACCCTTAACCCTAACACTAAAAATTACCCTAACCCTAACCCTTACCCTTACCCTAACTCTAACCCTAAACCTAACAAATAACCCTTACCCTACCACTAACACTTACCCGTACACTAACCCTGACCCTAACCTTAACACTAACCCTAACCCTAACCATAACCCTAACCCTTACCCTAACCCCAAACCTAACCGTAACACAAACCCTAACCCCAACCCTAACCCTAACCCTTACCCTTACCCTAACCTTAACCATTAACCCTAACACTAACCCTAACCCTTACCCTTAACCTAACCCTAAACCTAACCCTAAACTTTACCCTTACCCTAACCCTAACCCTAATCATAACTAACCCCTAACCCTAACCCTAACCCTTACCCTTCCCCTAACCCTAACCCTAACCTTAACCCTTACCCTAACTCTAACCCTAACCCTAACCCTAACCCTAACCCTAACCCTTACCCTTACCCGAACCCTTACCCTTACCCTAACCCTAACCCCTAACCCTAAGCCTAAAACTTACCCTTACTCTAACCCTAACCTTAAACTTAACCCCAACCCTAAACCTAACCCTAACCTTTACCCTTATCCTAACCCTAATCCTAACTCTAACCCAGAACCTAACCCTGAGCCTAACCCTAACCCTAATCCTTACGCTAACCCTAACCCTAACACTAACACTTACCCTTACCCTAACCCTAACCCTAACCCTAAACGTAACCCTAAAGCTTACCCTTACCCTAACCCTAACCCTAACCTTTATGCTAACCGTAACCCTAACCCAAACCCTAAACCTAACCCTAACCCCAACCCTAATCCTTACCCTTACCCAACCCTAACCCTAAACGTAACCTTAAACCTAACCCTAACCCTTACCCTTACCCTTACCCTAACCCTAACCCTAACTCTAACCCTTACCCTTACCCTAACCTTAACCCTTACCCTTACCCTTACCCTAACCCTAACCCTAACCCTTACCATACCCCTAACCCTAATCCTAACCCTAACCCCTAACCCTAACCCTAACACTAACACTAACACTTACCCTTACCCTAACCCTAAACAACCCTTACCCTACCTCTAACCCTAACCCTAACCCTATCCCTAACCCTAACCCTAACCCCTAACCCTAACACTAACCCTAACCCTTATCCTTACCTAACCCTAACCCTAAACCTAACCCTAACCGTTAACCTTACCCTAAACCTAAACCTAGCCCTAACCCTAACCCTAACCCTTACCCTAACCCTAACCCTAGCCCTAACCCTAACCAGAACCCTCACCCTCACCCTCACCCTAACCCTAACCATGACCCTAACTCTAACCCTTACCCTAACCCTAACCCTAACCCCTAACACTAATCCTATCCCTAACCCTAACCCTTACCCTCACCCTAACCCTAACCCTAACCTTAACCCTTACCCTAACTCTAAACCTAACCATAACCCTAACCCTAAACCTTACCCTAACCCTAACCCTAACCCTAAGCCTTAGCCAAACCCTAACCCTAACACTTACCCTAATCCCTAACCCTAAACCTAACCCTGACCCTTACCCTAACCCTAACCCTAACCCTTACCCTAACCCTAACCCTAACCCTAACCCCTAACCCTAACCCTAACCCTGACCCATACGCTAACCCTAACCATAATCTTAACCCTAAACCTAACGCTACCCCTAACCCTTACCCTTACCCGAACCCTAAAACTAACTCTAACCCAATTCCTAATCGTAAACCCTAATACTAACACTTACCCTAACCTAATCCTCACCCTAACCCTAACCCAACCCTTCCCTAACCCTAACCCTAACCCTAACCATGCCATTACCCTAACCCTAACCCTAACCCCTAAACCTAACCCTAACACTTATCCTTACCCTAACCCTAACCCTATCCTTAACTCTAACCTAACCCTAACCCTAACCCTAACCCTTAACCCTAACACTAACCATTACCCTAACCCTAACCCTTACCCTAACTCTAACCCAAAACCTAACAAATAACCCTAACCCTACCACTAACACTTACCCTTACACCAACCCTAACCCTATCCCTAAGCCTAAACCTTACCCTTACTCTAACCCTAACCTTAAACTTAACCCCAACCCTAAACCTAACCCTAACCTTTACCCTTATCCTAACCCTAAACCTAACTCTAACCCAGACCCTAACCCTGAGCCTAACCCTAACCCTAACCCTTACGCAAACCCTAACCCTAACACTAACCCTTACCCTTACCCTAACTCTAACCCTAACCCTAAAAGTAACCCTAAACCTTAGCCTTACCCTAACCCTAACCCTAACCCTTATGCTAACTGTAACACTAACCCAAACCCTAAACCTAACCCTAACCCTAACCCTAATCCTTACCCTTACCCAACCCTAACCCTAAACCTAACCCTAAACCTAACCCTAACCCTTACCCTTACCCTAACCCTAACCCTAACCCTTACCCTTACCCTAACCTTAACCATTAACCCTAACACTAACCCTAACCCTTACCCTTAACCTAACCGTAAACCTAACCCTAAACTTTACCCTTACCCTAACCCTAACCCTAATCATAACTAACCCCTAACCCTAACCCTAACCCTTACCCTTCCCCTAACCCTAACCCTAACCTTAACCCTTACCCTAACTCTAACCCTAACCCTAACCCTAACCCTAACCCTAACCCTTACCCTTACCCGAACCCTTACCCTTACCCTAACCCTAACCCCTAACCCTAAGCCTAAAACTTACCCTTACTCTAACCCTAACCTTAAACTTAACCCCAAACCTAAACCTAACCTTTACCCTTATCCTAACCCTAATCCTAACTCTAACCCAGAACCTAACCCTGAGCCTAACCCTAACCCTAATCCTTACGCTAACCCTAACCCTAACACTAACCCTTACCCTTACCCTAACCCTAACCCTAACCCTAAACGTAACCCTAAAGCTTACCCTTACCCTAACCCTAACCCTAACCTTTATGCTAACCGTAACCCTAACCCAAACCCTAAACCTAACCCTAACCCTAACCCTAATCCTTACCCTTACCCAACCCTAACCCTAAACGTAACCTTAAACCTAACCCTAACCCTTACCCTTACCCTTACCCTAACCCTAACCCTAACTCTAACCCTTACCCTTACCCTAACCTTAACCCTTACCCTTACCCTTACCCTAACCCTAACCCTAACCCTTACCATACCCCTAACCCTAATCCTAACCCTAACCCCTAACCCTAACCCTAACACTAACACTAACACTTACCCTTACCCTAACCCTAAACAACCCTTACCCTACCTCTAACCCTAACCCTAACCCTATCCCTAACCCTAACCCTAACCCCTAACCCTAACACTAACCCTAACCCTTATCCTTACCTAACCCTAACCCTAAACCTAACCCTAACCGTTACCCTTACCCTAAACCTAAACCTAGCCCTAACCCTAACCCTAACCCTTACCCTAACCCTAACCCTAGCCCTAACCCTAACCAGAACCCTCACCCTCACCCTCACCCTAACCCTAACCATGACCCTAACTCTAACCCTTACCCTAACCCTAACCCTAACCCCTAACACTAATCCTATCCCTAACCCTAACCCTTACCCTCACCCTAACCCTAACCCTAACCTTAACCCTTACCCTAACTCTAAACCTAACCATAACCCTAACCCTAAACCTTACCCTAACCCTAACCCTAACCCTAAGCCTTAGCCAAACCCTAAACCTAACACTTACCCTAATCCCTAACCCTAAACCTAACCCTGACCCTTACCCTAACCCTAACCCTAACCCTTACCCTAACCCTAACCCTAACCCTAACCCCTAACCCTAACCCTAACCCTGACCCTTACGCTAACCCTAACCATAATCTTAACCCTAAACCTAACGCTACCCCTAACCCTTACCCTTACCCGAACCCTAAAACTAACTCTAACCCAATTCCTAATCGTAAACCCTAATACTAACACTTACCCTAACCTAATCCTCACCCTAACCCTAACCCAACCCTTCCCTAACCCTAACCCTAACCCTAACCATGCCATTACCCTAACCCTAACCCTAACCCCTAACCCTAACCCTTACGCTAACCCTAACCCTAACACTAACCCTTACCCTTACCCTAACTCTAACCCTAACCCTAAAAGTAACCCTAAACCTTAGCCTTACCCTAACCCTAACCCTAACCCTTATGCTAACTGTAACACTAACCCAAACCCTAAACCTAACCCTAACCCTAACCCTAATCCTTACCCTTACCCAACCCTAACCCTAAACCTAACCCTAAACCTAACCCTAACCCTTACCCTTACCCTAACCCTAACCCTAACACTAACCCTTACCCTTAATCTAACTTTAACCCTTACCCTTACCCTAACCCTAACCCTAACCCTAACCCTTACCCTACCCCTAACCCTAACCCTAATCCTAACCATAACCCCTAACCCTAACCCTAACACTATCACTAACACTAACACTTACCCTTACCCTAACCCTAACCTTAACCCTTACCCTACCTCTAACCCTAACCCTAACCCTAACCCTAACCCTAACCCCTAACCCTAACACTAACCCTAACCCTTACACTTACCTAACCCTAACCCTAAACCTAACCCTAACCCTTACGCTTACCCTAAACCTAACACTAGCCCTAACCCTAACCCTAACCCTTACCCTAACCCTAACCCTAGCCCTAACCCTAACCAGAACCCTCACACTCAACCTCAACCTAACCCTATCCGTGACCCTAACTCTAACCCTTACCCTAACCCTAACCCTAACCCTAGCCCCTAACACTAATCCTAACCCTAACCCTAAACCTTACCCTCACCCTAACCCTAACCCTAACCTTAACCCTTACCCTAACCCTAACCCTTACCCGTACCCTAAGCCTACCCCTAACCTTAACCCTAACGCTAACCATAATCCTTACCCTTACCCTAACCACAAACCTAACCCTAACCCAAACCCTAACCCTAACCCAAACCCTTTCCCTTACCCTAACCGTAACCCTAACCCTAACCAGAACCCTAACCCTAACCCTAACCCTAACCCTTACCCTTACCCTAAACCTAACCCTAACCCGTAACCTAACCCTAACGATAAACCTAAATGTAACCCCTAACCCTAACCCGAACCCTACCCCTTGCCCTTACCCTAACCCTAATCCTAAACTTAACCCTAACCCTAAACCTATCCCCAACCCTTACCCTTACCGTAACCATTAACCTAACCCTAACCCTTCCCCTATCCCTACCCCTAACTCTAACCCTTACCTTCATCCTAACACTAACCCTAACCCTAAACCTAACCCTTACACTAACCCTAACCCTAAACCTAACCCGTACCCTTACCCTAACCCTAACCCTAACCCTAACCCTAACCCTTACCCTTACCCTAACCATAAACTTAACACTAACCATAACCCTAACCCTTACCCTAACCTAACCCTTACCCTTACCCTAACACTAAGCCTAACCCTACCCTAACCCTTAACCTTACCCTAACCCTAACCATAACCTTAACTAATAAACCTAAGCCTAACCCTTAACCTTACCTTTACCCTAACCCTAACCTTAACCCCAACCCTACCCCTTACCCTTACCCTAACCCTAAATCTAACCCTAAACCAAACCCTAACCCTTACCCTAAACCTAACCCTAACCCTAACCCTAAACCTTACCCTTACCCTAAACCTAACCCTAACCCTAACCCTAACCCTACACTAACCCTAACCCTAATCCTACCCTAACTCTAACCCTAGCCCTTACCCTAACCCTAACCCTAACCCTTACCCTTACCCTAACCCTAACCCTAACCTTAACCCAAACCCTAAACCCAACCGTAACCCTAAACCTTACCTTTACCCTAACCCTAACATTAAAGCTAACACTAACCCTAACCCTAACACTTATCCTTACCCTAACCCTAATCCTAAACCTAATCCTAACCCTAACCCTAACCCTTACCCTAACCCAAACCCCAACCCTAACCCTGACCCTAACCCTAACCCTTAACTTTTCCCTAACGCTAAACCTAAAACTTACCCTAACCCTAACCCTAACCCTAACTCTAACCCTAACCCTTATCCTTACTCTAAACCTAAACCCAACCCTAACCCAAACCCTAACCCTAACCTAACCCTAACCCTAACCCTTACTCTTACCCTAACCCTAAACCTAACCCTTACCCTTACCCTAACCCTAACCCTAACCTTAAACCTAACACTTACCCTTACCCTAACCCTAACCCTAACCCTAACCGTAAACCTAAACCTAACCCTAATCCTAACCCTGGCACTTACCCTAAACCTAAGCCTAAGCCTAACCCTAACCCTAACACTAACCCTTACCCTTACCCTAACCCTAAACCTAATCCTTACTCTTATACTAACCATAAACCTCACCCTTACCCTAACCCTAAGCCTAACCCTAACAATAACCCTTACCCTTACCCTAACCGTAACCATAACCCTAACCCTAATCCCAACCCTTACCCTAACCCTAACCCTTACCCTTACCCTAAACCTAACCCTAAACCTAATCCTAACCCTAACCCTAACACTAACCCTAACACTTTCCCGTACCCTAACCTAAAATCTAACCCTAAACCTAACCCTTAACCTAACCCTGACCCTAACCATAACACCTAACCCTAACCCTAACCCTAACCCTTACCCTTACACTAACATTAACCCTAACCTTCACCCTAACACTAACTGTAACACTAAACCTAACCCTAACGCTTGCCCTTACCCTAACCCTAAACCTAACCCTAACCCTAACCCTAACCCTAACCCTAACCCTTACCGTAACAAGAACACTAACCCTAACCCTAAACCTAAACCTAACAGTAACCCTAACCCTTACCCTTACCCTAAACCTAACCCTAACCCAAACACTTACACTTACCCTATCCCTATCCCTTAACTTAACCCTAACCCTAACCCTAACCCTTACCCTTACCGTAACCCTAACCCTAACCCCTAACCCTAAACCTAAACCTTATCCTTACCCTTACCCTAACCCTATCCTTAACCCTAACCTAAACCTAACCCTAACCCTAACCCTAACCCTTAACCCTAACACTAACCATCACCCTAACCCTAACCCTTACCCTTACCCTAACTCTAACCCTAAACCTAACAAATAAACCTAACCCTACCACTAACACTTACCCTTACACTAACCCTGACCCTAACCTTAACACTAACCCTAACCATAACCCTAACCCTTACCCTAACCCTAAAACTAACCGTAACCCAAACCCTAACCCCAAACCTAACCCTAACCCTTACCCTTACCCTAACCTAAACCCTTAACCCTAACACTAACCCTAACCCTTACACTTAACCTAACCCTAAACCTAACCCTAAACTTTACCCTTACCCTAACCCTAACCCTAATCATAACCTTAACCCCTAACCCTAACCCTAATCCTTACCCTTCCCCTAACCCTAACCCTAACCTTAAACCTTACCCTAACTCTAAACCTAATCCTAACCCTAACAATAACCATTACCCTTACCCGAACCCTTACCCTAACCCTAACCCTAACCCTAACCCCTAACCCTAAGCCTAAACCTTACCCTTACTCTAACCCTAACCTTAAACTTAACCCCAACCCTAAACCTAACCCTAACCTTTACCCTTATCCTAACCCTAAACCTAACTCTAACCCAGATCCTAACCCTGAGCCTAACCCTAACCCTAACCCTTACGCTAACCCTAATCCTAACACTAACCCTTACCCTTACCCTAACCCTAACCCTAAACGTAACCTTAAACCTTACCCTTACCCTAACCCTAACCCTAACCCTTATGCTAACCGTAACCCTAACCCAAACCCTAAACCTAACCCTAACCCTAACCCTAATCCTTACCCTTACCCAACCCTAACCCTAAACCTAACCCTAAACTTTACCCTTACCCTAAACCTAACCCTAATCATAACCCTAACCATTACCCCTAACCCTAACACTTACCCTTACCCCTAACCCTAACCCTAACCTTAACCCTTACCCTAACTCTAACCCTAACCCTAACCCTAACCCTAACCCTTACCCTTACCCGAACCCTTACCCTAACCCTAACCCTAACCCTAACCCCCTAACCCTAACCCTAACCCTTACCCTTACCCGAATCCTTACCCTAACCCTAAACCTAACCCTAACCCCCCTAACACTAATCCTAACCATAACTCTAACCCTAACACTTACCCTAACCCTAAACGGAACCCTTACCCTTATCCTAACCCTTACCCTAACCTTAACCCTTACCGTAATTCTAACCCTAACCCTAACCCTAACCTAAACCTTACCCTAACCCTAACACTAACCCTAATCCTTAGCAAACCCTGACCGTAAAACTTACCCTAACCCCTAACCCTAACCCTAACCCTGACCCTATCCCTGACCCTATCCCTAACCCTAAGCCTAACCCTAAACCTTACCCTAACCCTAACCCTAACCCTAACCGCTAACCCTAACCCTAACCCTGACTCTTACGCTAACCCTAACCCTAACCTTAACCCTAACCCTAACCCTACCCCTAACCCTTACCCTTACCCTAACCCTAAACCTAACTCTAACCCAAACCCTAATCCTAACCCTAACCCTAACCCTAACCCTAACATAACCCTTACCCTAACCCTAACCCTAACCCTAACCATACCATTACCCTAACCCTAACTCTAATCCTAACCCTAACCCTTACCCTTACCCTAACACTAACACTAACCCTAACCCTTACCCTAACTCTAACCCTAACCCTAACTAATAACCCTAACCCTAACCCTAACCCTAACTAATAACCCTAACCCTAACCCTAACCCAAACCCTAATTCTAACCCTAACCCTAACCCTTATCATTACCCTAACCGTAACTGTAACCCTAACCCCAACCCTAAGCCTAACCCTAACCCTAACCCTAACCCTTACCCTTACCCTAACCCTAACGCTAAACCTAAACCTAACCCTTACCTTAACCCTAAGCTTAACCCTAACCCCAAACCCTAACCCTAAACCTAACCCTTATCCTTACCCTAACCGTAACCTTAACCCTAACCCCAACCCTAAGCCTAACCCTAACCCTAACCCTAACCCTGACCCTTACCCTAACCCTAACCCTAAACCTAAACCTAACTCTTACCCTAAACCTAAACCTAAACCTAACCTAAACCCTAACCCTAACCCTAACCCTTACCCTAACCCTAACCCTAACCCTAACCCTAACTAATAACCCTTAACCTAACCCTAACCCTAAACCTTACCCTAACCCTAACCCTAAACTTAAACCTAATCCTAAGCCTACCCCTTACCCTAACCGAAACCTAACCCTAACCCAAACCCTAACCCTAACCCTAACCCTAACCCTTACCCTTACCCTTACCGTAACCCTAACACTAACCAGAACCCTAACCCTAACCCTAATCCTAAACGTTAACCTTACCCTAACCCTAACCCTAACCCAAACCTAAACGTAACATTAACCCTTAACCTAACCCTAACCCTAACCCTAAACCTAACACCTAACCCTAACCCTAACCCTAACCCTAACCCTAACCCTTACCCTTACCGTAACCCTAAACCTAACCCTAACCCTAACCCTTACTCTAACCCTAACCTTAACCCTAACCCTAACCCTTCCTCTAACCCTAACCCTAACCCTAAACCTTAAACTTTCCCTAACACTGACACTAACCTTAACTGTAAACCTAACCCTAATCCTAACACCTAACCCTACACCTAGCCCTCCCCCTTTCCCTTACCCTAACACTAACCCTAAACTTAACCCTAACCCTAACCCTAATTCTAACCCTTACACTTACCCTAACCCTTACCCTAACCTTAAACCTAACCCTAACCCTAATCCTAACCGTAACACTTTACCCTTACCCTAACCCTAAACCTAACCCTAACCCAAACTGTAACACTATCCTAACCCTAACCCTAACCCTTACCCTTACCCTAACCCTAACCCTAATCTTAACCCTAACCCTAACCCTAACCCTTATCCTTACCCTAACCCTAACCCTAACCCGTACCCTTACCCTAACCCTAATCATAACCCTAAACCTAACCCTAACCCTAACCCTTACCCTTACGCTAACACTAACCCTAACCTTAACACTAACCCTAACCCTAAACCTTACCCTTACCATAACCCTAAACCTAACCCTAACCCTAACTCTAAACCTAACCCTAACCCTTAACCTAACCCTTACCCTTACCCTAATCCTAACCCTAAACCCAACCCTAACCCTAACCCTAAACCTTACCCTAACCCTTACCCTTACCCTAACCCTTACGCTAAACCTAACCCTAACCCTAACCCTAACACTTACCCTTACCCTAACCCTAACCCTGACTCTAACACTTCCCCTTACCCTTACCCTAACCCTAACCTTAACCCTAATCCTAACCCTTACCCTAATCCTAACCCTAACCCTAACCCTATACCTAACCCTTACCCTAATCCTAAACCTAGCCCTAACCCTTACCCTAACCCTAACCCTAATCCTTACCCTAACCCTAACCCTAACCCTAACTCTAACCCTTACCCTTACCCTAACCCTAACACTAAACCTAAACCTAACCCTTACGGTAACCCTAACCCTAACCTTAACCCTAACCCTAACCCTAAACCTAACCCTTACCCTTACCTAACCCTAACCCTAAACCTAATGCTAACCCTAACCCTAACCATTAACCCTAACCCTAACCCTTACCCTAACACTAATCCTAACCCGTAAACCTAACCCAAACCTTACCCTTACCCTTACCCTAACCATAACAGTAAACCCAACCTTTACCATAACCCTAAACCTAAACCTAACCCTAACCCTAACCCTAACCCTCACTCTTACCCTAACCCTATCCTTAACCCTTATCCTTACCCTAAACCTAACCCTAACCTTAACCCTAACCCTAACCCTAACCCTAACCCTAAACCTTACCCTAACCCCTAACCCTAACCCTTACCCTAAACCTAATCCTAACCCTGACCATTACACTAACCCTAACCATAACCTTAACCCTAACCCTAAACCTACCCCTAACCCTTACCCTTACCCTAACCCTAAACCTAACTCTAACCCAAATCCTAATGTTAACCCTAATACTAACACTTACCCTAACCTAACCCTCACCCTAACCCAACCCTTACCCTAACCCTAACCCTAACCCTAACCATACCATTACGCTAACCCTAACCCTCACCCTAACACTTAGCCTTACCCTAAACCTAACCCTAAACCTAACCCTAACTCTAACCATAACCCTAAGCCTAAGGCTAACCCTAACCCTTACCCTTACCCTAACCCTAACCCTTACCCTAACTCTAACCCTAACATTAACTAATAACCCTAACCCTAACCCTAACCCTTACCCTTACCCTAACCCTAACCCTAACTTTAACCGTAACCCTATCCCTAACCCTAACCTTCACCCTTACCCTAACCCTAACCGTAACCGTAACCCAAACCCTGAACCCAAGCCTAAACCTAACCCTTACCCTTACCCTAACCGTAACCCTTAACACTAACACTAACCCTTACCCTTACCCTTAACCTAACCCTAACCCTAACCCTAACCTTTAACCTTACCCTAAACCTAATCCTAAACCTAACCCTTAACCCTAACCCAAACCCTTACCTTTACGCTAACCCTAACCCTAACCTTAACCCTTACCCTAATTCTAACCCTAACCCTAACCCTAACCCTAACCCTAAACCTAACCCTTACCCTTACCCAAACACTTACCCTAACCCTAACCCTAACCCTAAACCTAAACCTAAAACTTACCCTAACCCTAACCCTAACCCTAACCCCTAACCCTAACCTTAAGCCTAAACCTTACCCTTACTATAACCGTAACCTTAAACTTAACCCCAACCCTAACCCTAACCCTAACCTTTACCCTTATCCTAACCCTACACCTAACACTAACCCAGACCCTAACCCTGAGCCTAACCCTAACCCTAACCCTTACCCTTACCCTAACCATAACCATAACCCTAACCCTGACCCTTACCCTAACCCTAACCCTAACCGGAAGTCTAAACGTAACCCTAAACCTTACCCTTACCATAACCCTAACCCTAAACCTAACCCTAACCCCAACCGTAACGCTTACCCTTACCCTAACACTAAACCTCAACCTAACCCTTACCCTTAAGCTAACCGTAACCCTAACCCTGACCCTAAACCTAACACTAACCCTAAACCTAACCCTAACTCTAACCCTTACCCTAACCCTAAACCTAACCCTAACCGTAACCCGAAACGTAACCGTAAACCTTACCCTTACCCTAACCCTAACCCTAAACCTAACCATAAACCTAACCCTCACCCTTACCCTTACCCTAACCCTAACCCTAACTCTCACACTTACCCTTTCCCTAACCCTAACACTTAACCTAACCCTAACCCTAACCATAACCCTAACCCTAACCATAATCCTAAAACTAACCCCTAACCCTAACCCTAACCCTAACCCTAACACTTACCCTTACCCTAACCCTAACCCTTAACTTAACCCTTACCCCACCTCTAACACTAACCCTAACCCTAACCCTAACCCTAACCCCTAACACTAACACTAACCCTAACCCTTACCCTTACCTAAACCTAACCCTATACCTAACCCTAACCCTTGCCCTTACCTTGAACCTAACCCTAGCCCTAAACCTAACCCTAACCCTAACCATAACCCTAACCCTAACCCTAAACCTAACCCTAACCCCTAACACTAACCCTAACCCTAACCCTAACACTTACCCTTACCCTAACCCTAACCCTAACCCTAACCTTTACCCTTACGCTACCCTAAACCTAACCCTAACCCAAACCCTAACCCTAACTCTAATCCTTACCCTTACCCTAACCCTAACCCTAACCCTTACCCTAACCCTAACCCTAACCCTAGCCTTAACCCTTACCCTAACCCTAACCCTAACACTAACCCTAACCCTAACCCTAACCTTTACCCTTTCCCTAACCCTAACCCTAAACCCAACCCTAACCCTTACCCTAACCCTTACCCTTACCTAACCCTAATGCCAAACCTAACCCTAACCCTAACCCTAACCCTAACCCTAACCCTTACCCTTAAACTAACCCTAACCCTAAACCTAACCCTTACTCTAACCCTAACTCTAAACCTAACCCTTACCCTAAACCTAACCCTAATCCTTACCCTTACTATTACACTAACCCTAACCCTAACCTTAACCCAAACCCTAACCCTAACCGTAAACCTAACCCTTACCCTTACCATAACCCTAACACTAAACCTAACACTAACCCTAAACCTAACCCTTACCCTTACCCTAACCATAACCCTTACCCTTACCCTAACCCTAAACCTAACCCTTACCCTTACCCTAACCCTAACCCTTACCATACCCTAACCCTAACAATAACCTTAATCCTAACCCTAACCCTTACCCTAACCCTAACCATAACCCAACCCTTACCCTATTCCTAACCCTAACCCTAACCCTAACTCCTAACCCTAAACCTAACCGTAACCCTTACCCTTACTCTAACTCTAACCCTAACCAGAACCCTAACCCTAAACCTAATTCTTACCCGTACCATAACCCTAAACCTAACCCTAACCAAAACCCTTATCCTAACCCTAACCCTAACCCTAACCCTTACCCTTACCATAAACCTAACCCTAAACCTAAACCTAACCCTAACTCTAAGCCTAAAACTAACCCTAACTCTTACCCTTACCCTAATCCTAAACCTAAACCTAACCCTAACTCTAAACCTAATACTAACCCTAACCCTTACCCTAACCCCAACTCTAACCCGAACCATAAGCCTTACCCTTACCCTAACCCTAACCCTAACCCTTACCCTTACTCTAACCCTAACTCTAACACTAACCCTAACCCTTACAATAACCCTAATCCTACCCCTAACCCTAACCCTTACCCTTACCCATACCCTAACCCTAACCCTAACCCTAACCGTAACCCTAAACCCTAACCCTAACTCTAACCCTTACCATAACCCTAACCCTAACCCTTACCCTTACTCTAACCCTAACTGTAACACTAAACCTAACCCTTACAATAACCCTAATCCTACCCCTAACCTAACCCTTACCCTTACCCTTACCCTAACCCTAACCCTATCTCTAACCGTAACCCTAACCCCTAACCCTAAACCTAACCCTTACCCTAACCCTAACCATAACCCTAATCTTAACCCTATCCCTAAACCTAAAACTAACCTTTACTCTTACCCTAACCCTAACCCTAACCCTAACCCAAACTCTAACCCTAACCCTAACCCTAAACCTTACCCTAACCCTAATCCTAACCCTAACCCTAACCCTAACCCTTACCCTAACCCTAACCCTAATCCAAAACCTAACCCTAACTCTTACCCTAACCCTAACCCTAACACTAACACTAAACCTAACCCTAACCCTAACCCTTAACCTAACCCTAAACCTATCCCTAATCCTAACCCTAACCCTTACCCTAACCCTTACCCTTACCTAACCCTAACCCTAAACCTAACCCTAACCCTAACCCTAACACTAACACTAACCCTTACCCTTACCCTAACACTAACACTAAACCTAACCCTTACTCTAACCCTAACTCTAACCCTAACCCTTACCCTAACCCTCACCCTAACTTTTACACATACCCTACCACTAACCCTAAACTTAACTCAAACCGTAAACCTAACAGTAACCCTAACCCTTACCCTTACCTTAACCCTAACACTAAACATAACACTAACCCTAACCCTAACCCTTACCATTATCCTAACCCTAACTCTAAACCTAATCCTAACCCTAACACTAACCCTTACCCTAACCCAATCCCTAGCCCTAACCCTAACCCTTACCCTTGCCCTAACCCTAACCCTAACCCTAACCCTAACCCTAACCGCTAACCCTAACCTTAATCCTAACCCTTACCCTTACCCTAACCCTAACCCTAAACCTAACCCTAAACCTAACCTAACCCTAACCTTTATCCTTACCCTAAACCTAACCATAAATCTTACCCTAACCCTACCCCTAAACCTAACCCTAACTCTTACCCTTACCCTAAACCTAACCCTAACCCTAAACCTAACCCTAACCCTAACCCTAACCTTTACCCTTACCCTTACCCTAACCCTAAACCTAACCCTAAACCGAACCCTTACCCTTACCCTAACCCTAACCCTAACCCTAAACCTAACTAATAAACCTAACCCTACCACTAACCCTTACCCTTACACTAATCCTAACCCTAAACTTAACCCTAACCATAACCCTAACCCTAACCCTTACCTTAACCCTAAACCTAACCGTAACCCAAACCCTAAACATAACCCTAACCCTATCCCTAACCCTTACCCTTACCCTAACCTAACCCTAACCCTAACCCTAACACTATCCCTCACCCTTACCCTTAACCTAATCCTAACTCTAACCCTAAACCTTACCCTTACCGAAACCCTAACCCTAACCTTAACCCTAACCCTAACCCTAACCCTAACACTTACCCTAACCCTAACCTTAACCCTAACCCTAACCCTAACCATAACCATAACCCTAACCCTTACCCTTACACTAACCCTAAACCTAAACCTTACCCTAACCGTAACCCTAACCTTAACCCTAACCCTAACCCTAACCCTAACACTTAAACTTACCCTAACCATAACCTTAACCCTAACCCTAACCCTATCTTTTACCCTTACCCTAACCCTAACCCTAACCCTAATCCTAACCCTAGCCCTTACCCTTACCTAACCCTAACCCTAAAACTAACCCTAACACTAACACTAACCCTTACCCTTACCGTAACCCTAACCCTAAACCTACCCCTTCCTCTAACCCTAATTCTAACCATAACCCTTACCATAAACCTAACCCTAACTTTTACCCTAAGCCTAACCCTAACCCTAAACTTAACTTATCCTTACCCTAAACCTAAACATAACCCGAACTCAAACCCTAACCTAACCCTAACCTAACCCTAACCCTAACCCTTACTCTTAACCTAACCCTAACCCTAACCATTACCCTTACCCTAATCCTAACCCTAAAGTTAACCCTAACCCTAACCCTAACCTTAAATGTAACCCTAACCCTAACCCTCACCCTAACCCAAACCCTTACCCTTACCCTAAGCATTACCCTAAACCTAACACTAACCCTAAACCTCACCCTGACCCTTACCCTAACCCTAAACCTATCCCTAACCCTAACCCTAACCCTAACCCTTACCCTTACCCTAACCCTAACCCTAACCCTTACCCTAAGCCTAACCCTAACCCTAACCCTAACCCTTACCCTAACCCTAACCCTAACCCTATCCCTAACCCTTACCCTAACCCTAAACCTAACCCTAACCTTAAGCCTAACCCTAACCCTAACCGTAACACTTACCCTTAACCTAGCCCTAACCCTAACTCTAACCCTAACTAATAACCCTAACCCTACCACGAACCCTTACCCTTACACTAACCCTAACCCTAACCTTAACCCTAACCATAACCCTAACCCTAACCCTTACCCTTACCCTAACCCTAAACCTAACCATAACCCAAACCCTAACCTAACCCTAATCCTTTCCCTAACCCTTACCCTTACCCTAACCGTAACCCTAACCCTAACCCTAACTCTAACCCTAACCCTTACCCTTAACCTAACCCCAACCCTAATCCTAACGCTTACCCTTACCCTACCCCTAATCTTAACCCTAACCCTAACCCTAATCATAACCCTAAACCTTACACTTACCCTAACCCTAAACCTAACCCTAAACCTAACCCTAACCCTAACCCTTACCCTTACCCTAACCCTAACCCTAAACTTAACCCTAACCCTAACCCTAACACTAACACTTACCCTTACCCTAACCCTAACCATAACCCTAACCCTAAATTTAACCTTTACCATTACCCTAACCCTAACCCTAAACCCTAACACTAACCCTAACCCATACCCTTACTGTAACCGTAACCATAACCTTAACCCTAACTCAAAACCTAACCCTTACCCTTACCCTAACCCTAAACCTAACCCTACCTTAACCCTAAACCTAACACTAACCCTAACCCTAACCCTTACCCTTACCCTAACCCTAAACCTAAACCTAACCCTAACCCTAACCCTTACCCTTACCCTAAACTTAACCCTAACTCTAATCCTTACCCTTACACTAAAATTAACCCTTACCCTAACCCTAATCCTAACCCTAACCATTACCCTAAGCCTACCAATAACCTTAACGCTAAACCCTAACCCTAACCCTAACCCTAACTCTTACCCTTTCACTGACCCTAACCCTAACCTTAACCCTAACCCTAACCCTAAACCCTACCCTTACCCTAAACCTAACCCTAAACCTAACCCTAACCCTAAACCCTAACCCTAACCCTAACCCTAAACCTTACCCTTACCCTAACCCTAACACTAACACTAATCTTAACCCTAAACCTAACCCTTACCCTAAAAATAACCCTAACCCTAATCCTTACCCTTACCCTAACCCTAACACTAACTCTAATCCTAACCCTAACCGTAACCCTAACCCTTATCCTTACCCTAACCCTAAACCTAACCCTAAACTTAACCCTTACCCTAACTCTAACCCTAACCCTAACCCTAACACTAACACTTACCCTTACCCTAACCATAACCATAACTCTAACCCTAAATTTAACCTTTACCCTTACCCTAACCCTAACCCTAACCCCTAACACTAACCCTAACCCATACCCTTACCGTAACCGTAACCATAACCTTAACCCTAACTCAAAACCTAACCCTTACCCTTAC
Source organism: Megascapheus bottae (assembly GCA_024803745.1). Lineage (NCBI taxonomy): Eukaryota > Metazoa > Chordata > Mammalia > Rodentia > Geomyidae > Megascapheus > Megascapheus bottae. The sequence continues at coordinate 21,451 of JANJXV010000760.1, read as the reverse complement.
CCTTACCCTAAACCTAACCCTAACCTTAACCCGAACCTTAGCCTAACCCTAACCCTAACCCTAACCATGACCCTTACCCTAACCCTAAAGCTAACCATAACCCTAACCCTTACCCTAACCCTAACCCTAACCCTAACCATACCATTACCCTAACCCTAACCCTAATCCTAACCCTAACCCTAACCTTAAAACTAACCCTAACCCTAACCCTTACACTTACCCTAACCCTAACCCTAACCTTAACCCTTACCCTAACTCTAAACCTAACCCTAACCCTAACGCTAAACCTTACCCTATCCCTAACCCTAACCCTATCCCTTAGCCAAACCCTAACCTTAAACCTTACCCTAACCCCTAAACCTAACCCTAACCCTGACCCTTATCCTAACCCTAACCCTAACCCTAACCCTAACGGCTAACCCTAACCCTAACCTTAACCCTAACCCCTAACCCTTACCCTTACCCTAAACCCAAACCTAACTGTAACCCAAACCCTAATCCTAACCCTAACCCTAACCCTAACCCTAACCTAACCCTCACCCTAACCCTAACCCTAACCCAACCCTTACCCTAACCCTAACCATACCATTACCCTAACCCTAACCCTAATCCTAACCCTAACCCTTACCCTTACCCTAAACCTAACCCTAAACCTAACCCTAACTCTAACCATAAAGCTAAGCCTAAGCCTATCCCTAACCCTTACCCTTACCCTAACCCTAACCCTAACCCTAACCCTTACCCTAACTCTTGCCCTAAACCTAACCCTAACCCTAACCCTAACCCTTAAACTTACTCTAACCCTAACCCTAACCTTAACCCCAACCCTATCCCTAAGCCTAACCCTCACACTTACCCTAACCCTAACCCTAAACCTAACCCCTAACACTAACCCTAACCCTAACCCTAAACCTTACCCTTACACTAACCCTAACCCTAACCTTAACCCTTACCCTAACTCTAAACCTAACCGTAACCCTAACACTAACCCTAAACCTTACCCTAACCCTAACCCTAACTCTAACCCTTAGCCAAACCCTAACCCTAACCCTAATCCTAACCCCTAACCCTAAACCTTACTCTTACCCTTACCCTTACCCTTACCCTAACACTAAGCCTAACCATAACCCTAACCCTTACCCTAACCCTAACCCTAACCCTAACCCACACCCTAACCCTTACCCTAATCCTAAACCTAACTCTAACCCAAACCCTAATCCTAACCGTAACCCTAACCCTTACCCTAACCGAACCCTCACCCTAACCCTAACCCAACCCTTACCCTAAACCTAACCCTTAGCCTAACCCTAACCATAGCCTTACCCTAACCCTAACCCTAACCCTACCCTAACCCTAAGCATTACCCTAAACCTAACCCTAAACCTAACCCTAACTCTAACCCTAACACTAAGCTTAAGCCTAACCCTTACCCTTACCCTTACCCTAACCCTATCCCTAACCCTAACCCTAACCCTTACTCTAACTCTAACCCTAACCCTAACTAATAACCCTAAACCTAACCCTAACCCTTTCCCTTACCCTAACCCTAACCCTAAACTTAACTCTAACCCTATCCCTAACCCTAACCAACAACCTTACCCTAAAACTAAAATTAAACCTAACCGAAACCCTAACTCTAACCCTAACCCTAACCCTTATCCTTACCCTAACCGTAACCGTAACCCTAACCCAACCCTAAGCCTAACCCTAACCCTAACCCTAACCCTTACCCTGACCGTAACCCTAACCCTAAACCTAAACCTAATGCTTATCCTAACCCTAAGCTTAACCCTACCCCTAACCCTAACCCTAACCCTAACCGTTACCCTAACCCTAACCCTAAACCTAACCCTAACCCGAACCCTAACCATACCCTTATCCTAACCCTAACCGTAACCCTAAACCTTACCCTTAACCTTACCCTAATACAAACCCCAATCCTAACCCTAACCACACCATTACCCTAATCCTAACCCTAACCCTAAACCTAACCCTTACCGTTACCCTAACTCTAAACTTAACCCTTACCCTAACCCTAACCCTAACCCTTGCGATTACCCTAATCCTAACCCTAAACCTAACCCAAACCCTAAACCTAACCCTAACCCTAAACCTAACCCTAACCCTAACCCTAACCCTATCCCTCACCCCAAGCTTACCCTTACCCTAACCCTAAACTTAACCCTAATGCTAACCCTAATCCTAACCCTTAACCTTACCCTAACCCTAACACTAACAGTAACCCTTACCCTTAACCTAACCCTAACCCTAAACCTAACCCTAACCCTAATCCTAACCATTACCCTTACCCTAACCCTAACCCTAACCCTAACCCTTATCCTAACCCTAACTCGAACACTAACCCTAACTAATAACCCTAAACCTAATCCTAAACCTTAACCTTAACCTAACCCTAACCCTAACCTTAACCCTAACCCTATCCCTAACCCTAACACTTACCTTTACCCTAACCCTAATCCTAACCCTAACACTAACACTTACCCTTACCCTAACCCTAACTCTAACCTTTACTCTAACCCTATCCCTAACCCTAACCCTCACCCTTACCCTAACCCTAACTCTAACATTAACCCTAACCGTAACTCTAACCCTAACCCTTACCCTTACCCTAACCCTAAACCTAACCCTAAACCAAACCCTAATCCTAACTCTAACGCTAACCCTTACCCTAAACCTAACCCTAACCCTAACCCTAACCCTAACCCTTACCCTTACCCTAATCTTAACCCTAACCGTAACCCTTACCCTAACCCTAATCCTAACCCTAACCCTTACCCTTACCCTAATCCTTACCCTAACCCTAACCCTAACCCTAACCCTAACCCTAACCCTAAGCGTAAGCCTAACCCTTAACCTTACCCTAACCCTAACCCTAACCCTAACTCTTAGTCTAACTCTAACCCTAACCCTAACTAATAAACCTAACCCTAACCCTAAACCTTACCCTAACCCTAACCCTAACCTTAACTCTAACCCTATCCCTAACCCTAACCCTCACCCTTACCCTAACCCTAAACCTAACCATAACCGAAACTCTAACCCTAAACCAAACCCTAACCCTTATCCTTACCCTAACCGTAACGGTAACCCTAACCCCAACCCTAAGCCTAACCCTAACCCTAACCCTAACCCTTACCCTTACCGTAACCCTAACCCTAAACCTAAACCTAACGCTTACCCTAACCCTAAGCTTAACCCTAACCCTAACCATTACCCAACCCTAACCCTAAACCTAAACCTTACTCTTACCCTAACCCTAAACCTAAACCTAACCCAACCCCTAACCCTAACCCTAATCCTAATCCTTACCCTAACACTAACCCTCACCCTAACACTAACCCTTACCCTATTCCTAAACCTAACCCTAACCCTAACCCTAACCATACCCTTACCATAACCCTAACCCTAATCCTTACCGTTACCCTTAACCTAACACTAACCCCAAACCTAACCCTAACTGTAACCCTAAACCTAACCCTAAGCCTAACCCTAACCCTTAACCTTATCCTAACCCTAACCCTAACCCTTGCCCTAACCCTAACACTAACCCTAACCCTAACTAATAACCCTAACCCTAACCCTAAACCTTACCCTTACCCTAACCCTAACTCTAACCCTAATCTTAACCCTAAACCTAACCCTAACCCTTACCCTTACCCTAACCCTAAACCTAACCCTAAACCAAACTCTAACCCTAACCCTAACCCTAACCCTTACCTGACCCTAACCGTAACCCTAACCCTAACCCTAACCCTAACCCTTACCATTACCCTAACCCTAACCCTAAACCTAACACTAACTCTTAACCTACCCCTAACCCTAACCCTAAACCTAACACCTAACCCTAACCCTAACCCTAACCCTTGCCCTTACCCTAACCCTAAACCTAAACTTAAACCTAACCCTCACCCTAACCCTTACCCTTACCGTAACCCTAAACCTAAGCCTAACCCAAACCCTTCCCCTAACCCTAACCCTAACATTAACCCTTACCCTTACCCTAAACTTAACCCTAACCCTTACCCTAACCCTAAACCTAAACCTAACCCTAACCCTAACCCTAACCCTAAACCTAACCTTAAGCTTAATACTTACCCTTACCCTAACCGTAAACTTAACACTAACCCTAACCCTGACCCTAACCCTAACCCTAACCCGAACCCTTACCCTTACCCTAACACTAACCCTAACCCTACCCTAACCCTGACACTTACCCTAACGCTACCCATAACTCTAACTAATAACCCTAACCCTAACCCTAACCCTTACAATTACCCTAACCCTAACCCTAATCTTAACCCTAACCCTAACCCTAAAACTTACCCTTACCCTAACCCTACACCTAACCCTAAACCAAACCCTAAGCCTAAACCTAACCCTTACCCTAAACCTAACCCTAACCCTAAACCTAACCCTTACCCTTACCCTAACCCTAACCCTAACCCTTACTATAATCCTAACCCTAACCCTAACTAATAACCCTAACCCAAACCCTAACACTTACCCTTATCCTAAACCTAACCCTAAACCTAACCCTAACACAAACCCTAACCCTAACACTAACCCTAACCCTAACACTTACCCTTAACCTAACACCACCCCTACCACTTACCCTAACCCTAACGCTAACACTAACCCTAACCCTAACCCTTAACCTAACCCTAACCCTAACCCTAACATTACCTTTACCACTAACACTAACCCTAACCCTAACCTCAACCCTAACCCTAACCCTAACACTTACCCTTACCCTAACCCTAACCCTAACCTTTACCCTTACCCTAATATTAACACTAACCCTAACCCTTACCCTAACCCTAACTAATAACCCTAACCATAAACCTAAACCTTACCCTTCACCTAACCCTAACCCTAAACTTAACACTAACCCTAAACATAACCTTAACCCTAACCCTAACCCTAAACCTAACCCTTACCCTTACCCTAACCCTAAACCTAACCCTAACCCAAACCCTATCCCTAACCCTAACCCTCACCCTAAACCTAACCCTAACCAGAAAACCTAACCCTTACCCTAACCCTAACCCTAACCCTAACCCTAAGTAATAACCATAACCCTAACCCTGACACTTACCCTTACCCTAAGCCTAACCCTAACCCTAACCCTAACCCTAACCCTAACCCCTAACCCTAACCCTAACCCTGACCCTTAACCTAACCCTAAACCTAACCATAACCCTAACCCTTACCCTAACCCTAACCCTAACCATACCATTACCCTAACCCTAACCCTAATCCTAACCCTAACCCTAACCTTAAAACTAACCCTAACCCTAACCCTTACCCTTAGCCTAACCATAACCCTAACCTTAACCCTTACCCTAACTCTAAACCTAACCCTAACCCTAACCCTAAACCTTACCCTATCCCTAACCCTAACCCTATCCCTTAGCCAAACCCTAACCCTAAACCTTACCCTAACCCCTAAACCTAACCCTAACCCTGACCCTTAACCTAACCCTAACCCTAACACTAACCCTAACCGCTAACCCTAACCCTAACCTTAACCCTAACCCCTAACCCTACCCCTAACCCTTACCCTTACCCTAAACTTAAACCTAACTGTAACCAAAACCCTAATCCTAACCCTAACCCTAACCCTAACCCTAACCTAACCCTCACCCTAACCCTAACCCTAACCCAACCCTTACCCTAACCCTAACCATACCATTACCCTAACCCTAACCCTAATCCTAACCCTAACCCTTACCCTTACCCTAAACCTAACCCTAAACCTAACCCTAACTCTAACCATAAAGCTAAGTCTAAGCCTATCCCTAACCCTTACCCTTACCCTAACCCTAACCCTAACCCTAACCCTTACCCTAACTCTTGCCCTAAACCTAACCCTAACCCTAACCCTAACCCTAACCCTTACCCTTACTCTAACCCTAACCCTAACCTTAACCCCAACCCTATCCCTAAGCCTAACCCTCACACTTACCCTAACCCTAACCCTAAACCTAACCCCTAACACTAACCCTAACCCTAACCCTAAACCTTATCCTTACACTAACCCTAACCCTAACCTTAACCCTTACCCTAACTCTAAACCTAACCGTAACACTAACACTAACCCTAAACCTTACCCTAACCCTAACCCTAACTCTAACCCTTAGCCAAACCCTAACCCTAACCCTAATCCTAACCCCTAACCCTAAACCTTACTCTTACCCTTACCCTTACCCTTACCCTAACACTAAGCCTAACCATAACCCTAACCCTTACCCTAACCCTAACCCTAACCCTAACCCACACCCTAACCCTTACCCTAATCCTAAACCTAACTCTAACCCAAACCCTAATCCTAACCGTAACCCTAACCCTTACCCTAACCGAACCCTCACCCTAACCCTAACCCAACCCTTACCCTAAACCTAACCCTTAGCCTAACCCTAACCATAGCCTTACCCTAACACTAACCCTAACCCTACCCTAACCCTAAGCATTACCCTAAACCTAACCCTAAACCTAACCCTAACTCTAACCCTAACACTAAGCCTAAGCCTAACCCTTACCCTTACCCTTACCCTAACCCTATCCCTAACCCTAACCCTAACCCTTACTCTAACTCTAACCCTAACCCTAACTAATAACCCTAAACCTAACCCTAATCCTTTCCCTTACCCTAACCCTAACCCTAACCTTAACTCTAACCCTATCCCTAACCCTAACCAACAACCTTACCCTAAAACTAAAATTAAACCTAACCGAAACCCTAACTCTAAACCTAACCCTAACCCTTATCCTTACCCTAACTGTAACCGTAACCCTAACCCAACCCTAAGCCTAACCCTAACCCTAACCCTAACCCTTACCCTGACCGTAACCCTAACCCTAAACCTAAACCTAACGCTTACTCTAACCCTAAGCTTAACCCTACCCCTACCCCTAACCCTAACCCTAACCGTTACCCTAACCCTAACCCTAAACATAACCCTTGCTCTTACCCTAACCCTAAACCTAAACCTAACCCAACCCCTTACCCTAACCCTAACCCTAACCATTACCCTAACACTAACCCTCACCCTAACGCTAACCCTTACCCTATCCCTAAACCTAACCCTAACCCGAACCCTAACCATACCCTTATCCTAACCCTAACCCTAACCCTAAACCTTACCCTTAACCTTACCCTAATACAAACCCCAATCCTAACCCTAACCACACCATTACCCTAATCCTAACCCTAACCCTAAACCTAACCCTTACCGTTACCCTAACCCTAAACTTAACCCTTACCCTAACCCTAACCCTAACCCTTGCGATTACCCTAATCCTAACCCTAAACCTAACCCAAACCCTAAACCTAACCCTAACCCTAAACCTAACCCTTACCCTAACCCTAACCCTATCCCTCACCCCAAGCTTACCCTTACCCTAACCCTTAACTTAACCCTAATGCTAACACTAATCCTAACCCTTACCCTTACCCTAACCCTAACCCTAACAGTAATCCTTACCCTTAACCTAACCCTAACCCTAAACCTAACCCTAACCCTAATCCTAACCCTTACCCTTACCCTAACCCTAACCCTAACCCTAACCCTTATCCTAACCCTAACTCGAACCCTAATCCTAACTAATAACCCTAAACCTAATCCTAAACCTTAACCTTAACCTAACCCTAACCCTAACCTTAACCCTAACCCTATCCCTAACCCTAACTCTTACCCTTACCCTAACCCTAACCCTAACCCTAACACTAACACTTACCCTTACCCTAACCCTAACTCTAACCCTTACCTTATCCCTAACCCTAACCCTAACTCTTACCCTAACCCTAACCCTAACCTTAACCCTAACGCTAACCCTAACCCAAAACCTTACCCTTAACCTAAACCTAATACTAACCCTAACCCAAACCCTAACCCTAACCCAAACCCTAACCCTTAACCTAACCCTAACCCTAACCCTAAACCTAACCCCTAACCCTAACCCTAACCCTAACCCTTGCCCTTACCCTAATCCTAAACCTAAACTTAACCCTAACCCTAACCCTAACCCTAACCCTTACTCTTACCCTAACCCTAACCTAAACCTAACCATAACCCAAACCCTAACCATAACCCTCACTCTAACGTAACCCTAATCAAAACCCTAACCCTTACCCTTACCCTAACCCTAATCCTAACCCAAACCCTAACCCTAACCCTCACTCTAACGTAACCCTAATCCAAACCCTAACCCTTACTCTTACCCTAACCCTAATTCTAACCTTAAACCTAACCTTAACCCTAAGCCTAACCCTAACCCTTATCCTTACCTTAACCGTAACCCTAACCCTAAACCTAACCCTAACCCTAACCCTAACCCTATCCCTTACCCTAACCATAAACCTAACCCTAATCCTAACCCTTACCCTAACCCTAACCCTAACCCTAACCCTAACACTTACACTTACCCTAACCCTAACCCTAACCTTAACCCTAACTCTAACCCTAACCCTAACCCTTACCCTACCCCTAACCCTAACCCTAACCCTAACCCCTAACCCTAACCTTAACCCTAACCCTTACCCTTACCCTAACCCTTAACTTAACCCTAACCCTAACCCTAACTGTAACCCTTACGCTTACCCTAACCCTAAACCTAACCCAAAACCTAACCCTAACCCTAACCCTAACCCTTATCCTTACCCTAACCCTAACCCTAAACCTAACCTACCTTAACCCTAACTCTAACCCTTACCCTAACCATAAACCTAACCCTAATCCTAACCCTTACCCTAACCCTAACCCCTAACCCTAACCTTAACCCTAACCCTTACCCTTACCCTAACCCTAAACTTAACCCTAACCCTAACCCTAACTGTAACCCTTACGCTTACCCTAACCCTAAACCTAACCCAAAACCTAACCCTAACCCTAACCCTAACCCTTATCCTTACCCTAACCCTATCCCTAAACCTAACCCACCTTAACCCTAACTCTAACCCTTACCCTAACCATAAACCTAACCCTAATCCTAACCCTTACCCTAACCCTAACCCTAACCGTAACCTAACCCAAAACCTAACACTAACCCTAACCCTAACCCTAACCCTTACCCTAACCCTAACCCTAATCCTCACCCTAACCCTAACCTTTACCCTTACCCTAACACTAACCTTAACCCTAACCCTACCCCTTACACTCACCCTAACCCCAAGCCTAACCCAAATCCTTACCCTAACCCTAACCCAAACCCTAACCCTAACTAATAACCCTAACCCTAACCCTAAACCTACCGTTCACCTAACCCTAAACCTAACCTTAACGCTAACCCTAACCCTAACCCTAACCCTAACACTTACCCTTACCCTAACCCTAACCTTAACCCTAATCCTATCCCTAACCCTTACCTGACCCTAACCCTAACCCTAAACCTAACTCTAAACCTAACCCTAACCGTTACCCTTAACCTAACCCTAACCCTTAACCTAACCCTAACCCTTACCCAAACCCTAACCCTAACCCTAACCCTAACTAATAACCATAACCCTAACCCTAACCCTTACCCTTACCCTAACCCTAACCCTAATCTTAACCCTACCCCTAACCCTAACCCTAACCCTTACCCTTACCCTAACCCTAAACCTAACCCTAACCTTAACTCTAACCCTATCCCTAACCCTAACCCTCAACCTTACCCTAAAACTAAAATTAAACCTAACTGAAACCCTAAACCTAACCCTAACCCAAACCCTAATCCTAACTCTAACGCTAACCCTTACCCTAAACCTAACCCTAACCCTAACCCTAACCCTTACCCTTACCCTAACCTTAACCCTAACCGTAACACTTACCCTAACCCTAACCATTACCCTTACCCTAATCCTAACCCTAAACTTAACCCTAACCTAACCCTAACCCTAAAGTTAACCCTAACCCTAACCCTAACCCTTACCCTAACCCAAACCCTTACCTTTACCCTAACCCTTACCCTAAACCTAACACTAACCGTAAACCTCACCCTGACCCTTACCCTAACCCTAAACCTATCCCTAACCCTAACCCTAACCCTAATCCTTACCCTTACCATAACCGTAAACCTAACCCTTACCCTAAGCCTAACCCTAACCTGAACCCAAACCCTTACCCTAAGCCTAAGCTTAACCCTAACCCTATCCCTAACCCTTACCCTAACCTTAAACCTAACCCTAACCTTAAGCCTAACCCTAACCCTAACGGTAACACTTACCCTTACCCTAGCCCTAACCCTAACCCTAATCCTAACTAATAACCCTAACCCTACAACGAACCCTTACTCTTACACTAACCCTAACCCTAACCTTTACCCTAACCAAAACCCTAACCCTAACCCTTACCCTTACCCTAACCCTAAACCTAACCGTAACCCAAACCCTAACCTAACCCTAATCCTTTCCCTAAACCTTACCCTTACCCTAACCATAACCCTATCCCTAACCCTAAAACTAACCCTAACCCTTACCCTTAACCTAACCCCAACCCTAATCCTAACCCTTACCTTTACCCTAACCCTAACCTTAACCCTAACCCTAACCCTAACACTTACCCTTACCCTACCCCTAATCTTAACCCTAACCATAACCCTAACCATAACCCTAAACCTTACCCTTACCCTAACCCTAAACCTAACCCTAACCCTAACCCTAAACCTAACCCTAACCCTAACCCTAACCCTTACCCTTACCCTAACCCTAACCCTAACCCTTACCCTAAGCCTAACCCTAACCTGAACCCTAACCCTTACCCTAAGCCTAACCCTAACCCTAACCCTATCCCTAACCCTTACCCTAACCTTAAACCTAACCCTAATCCTAACCCTTACCCTAACCCTAACCCTAACACTTACACTTACCCTAACCCTAACCCTAACCTTAACCCTAACTCTAACCCTAACCCTAACCCTTACCCTAACCCTAACCCTAAACCTAACCCTAACCCCTAACCCTAACCTTAACCCTAACCCTTACCCTTACCCTAACCCTAAACTTAACCCTAACCCTAACTGTAACCCTTACGCTTACCCTAACCGTAAACCTAACCCAAAACCTAACCCTAACCCTAACCCTAACCCTTATCCTTACCCTAACCCTATCCCTAAACCTAACCCACCTTAACCCTAACTCTAACCCTTACCCTAACCATAAACCTAACCCTAATCCTAACCCTTACCCTAACCCTAACCCTAACCGTAACCTAACCCAAAACCTAACACTAACCCTAACCCTAACCCTTACCCTAACCCTAACCCTAATCCTCACCCTAACCCTAACCTTTACCCTTACCCTAACACTAACCTTAACCCTAACCCTACCCCTTACACTCACCCTAACCCCAAGCCTAACCCAAATCCTTACCCTAACCCTAACCCAAACCCTAACCCTAACTAATAACCCTAACCCTAACCCTAAACCTTACCGTTCACCTAACCCTAAACCTAACCTTAACGCTAACCCTAACCCTAACCCTAACCCTAACACTTACCCTTACCCTAACCCTAACCTTAACCCTAATCCTATCCCTAACCCTTACCCTGACCCTAACCCTAACCCTAAACCTAACTCTAAACCTAACCCTAACCGTTACCCTTAACCTAAACCTAACCCTTAACCTAACCCTAACCCTTACCCTAACCCTAACCCTAACCCTAACCCTAACTAATAACCGTAACCCTAACCCTTACCCTTACCCTAACCCTAACCCTAATCTTAACCCTACCCCTAACCCTAACCCTAACCCTTACCCTTACACTAACCCTAAACCTAACCCTAACCTTAACTCTAACCCTATCCCTAACCCTAACCCTCAACCTTACCCTAAAACTAAAATTAAACCTAACTGAAACCCTAAACCTAACCCTAACCCAAACCCTAATCCTAACTCTAACGCTAACCCTTACCCTAAACCTAACCCTAACCCTAACCCTAACCCTTACCCTTACCCTAACCTTAACCCTAACCGTAACACTTACCCTAACCCTAATCCTAACCCTAAACTTAACCCTAACCTAACCCTAACCCTAAAGTTAACCCTAACCCTAACCCTAACCCTTACCCTAACCCAAACCCTTACCTTTACCCTAACCCTTACCCTAAACCTAACACTAACCGTAAACCTCACCCTGACCCTTACCCTAACCCTAAACCTATCCCTAACCCTAACCCTAACCCTAATCCTTACCCTTACCATAACCGTAAACCTAACCCTTACCCTAAGCCTAACCCTAACCTGAACCCAAACCCTTACCCTAAGCCTAACCCTAACCCTAACCCTATCCCTAACCCTTACCCTAACCTTAAACCTAACCCTAACCTTAAGCCTAACCCTAACCCTAACGGTAACACTTACCCTTAACCTAGCCCTAACCCTAACCCTAACCCTAACTAATAACCCTAACCCTACAACGAACCCTTACCCTTACACTAACCCTAACCCTAACCTTTACCCTAACCAAAACCCTAACCCTAACCCTTACCCTTACCCTAACCCTAAACCTAACCGTAACCCAAACCCTAACCTAACCCTAATCCTTTCCCTAAACCTTACCCTTACCCTAACCATAACCCTAACCCTAACCCTAAAACTAACCCTAACCCTTACCCTTAACCTAACCCCAACCCTAATCCTAACCCTTACCTTTACCCTAACCCTAACCTTAACCCTAACCCTAACCCTAACACTTACCCTTACCCTACCCCTAATCTTAACCCTAACCATAACCCTAACCATAACCCTAAACCTTACCCTTACCCTAACCCTAAACCTAACCCTAACGCTAACCCTAAACCTAACCCTAACCCTAACCCTAACCCTTACCCTTACCCTAACCCTAACCCTAACCTTAACCCTAACCCTAACCCTAACACTAACACTTACCCTTACCCTAACCCTAACCCTAACCCAAACCCTAAACATAACTTTACCCTTACCCTAACATTAACCCTAACCCCTAACACTAACCCTAACCCATACCCTTACCATAACCTTAACCCTAACTCAAAACCTAACCCTTACCCTTACCCTAACCCTAAACCTAAACCTAACCCTAACTTTAAACCTAACTCTAACCCAAACCCTAATCCTAACCGTAACCCTAACCCTTACCCTAACTTAACCCTCACCCTAACCCTAACACAACCCTTACCCTAAACCTAACCCTAACCCTAACCCTAACCCTACCCTAACCCTTACCCTTACCCTAAACCTAACCCTAAACCTAACCCTAACTCTAACCCTAACCCTAAGCCTAAGCCTAACCCTTACCCTTACCCTAACCTATTCCTAACCCTAACCCTAACCCTTACTCTAACTCTAACCCTAACCCTAACAAATAACCCTAAACCTAACCCTAACCCTTACCCTTACCCTAACCCTAACCCTAACCTTAACTCTAACCCTATCCCTAACCCTAACCCTCAACCTTATCCTAAAACTAAAATTAAACCTAACTGAAACCCTAAGCCTAACCCTAACCCTAACCCTTATCCTTACCCTAACCGTAACCATAACCAAACCCAACCCTAAGCCTAACCCTAACCTGAACCCTAACCCTTACCCTTACCGTAACCCTAACCCTAAACCTAAACCTAACGCTTACCCTAACCCTAAGCATAACGCTACCCTTAACCCTAACCCTAACCCTAACCCTAACCGTTACCCTAACCCTAACCCTAAACCTAACCCTTGCTCTTATCCTAACCCTAAAACTAAACCTAACCCAACCCCTAACACTAACCCTAACCCTAACCCTTACCCTAACACTAACCCTCACCATAACGCTAACCCTTAACCTATCCCTAAAACTAACCCTAACCCGAATCCTAACCATACCCTTACCCTAACCCTAAACCTAACCCTAACCCTTACCCTTAACCTTACCCTAACACTAACCCCAAACCTAACCCTAACCATACCCTTAGGCTAACCCTAACCCTAACCCTTACCCTTACCCTTACCCTAAACTTAACCCTTACCCTAACCCTAACCCTAACCCTTGCGATTACCCTAATCCTAACCCTAAACCTAACATAAACCCTAAACCTAACCCTAACTCTAAACCTAACCCTTACCCTAACCCTAACCCTATCCCTAACCCCAACTGTACCCTTACCCTAAACCTAAACTTAATCCTAATGCTAACCCTAACCCTAACCCTTACCCTTACCCTAACCCTAACCCTAACCCTAACCCTAACCCTTACCCTTAACCTAACCCTAACCCTAAACCTAACCCTAACCCTATCCCTAACCCTTACACTTACCCTAACCTTAACCCTAACCCTAACACTTATCCTAACCCTAACTCGAACCCTAACCCTAACTAATAACCCTAACCATAACCCTAAACCTTACCCTTAACCTAACCCTAACCCTAACCTTAACCCTAACCATATCCCTAACCCTAACCCTTAACTTAACCCTAACCCTAACACTAACACTTACCCTTACCCTAACCCAAACCCTAACCCTTACCCTATCCCTAACCCTAACCCTAACCCTAACTAATAACCCTAACACTAATGCTAACAATTACCCTTACCCTAACCCTAACCCTAACCTTAAACCTAACTGTAACCCTAACCCAAAAACTTACTCTTAACCTAACCCTAATCCTAACCCTAACCCAAACCCTAACCCAAACCCTAACCCTTAACTTAACCCTAACCCTAACCCTAAACCTAACCCCTAACCCTAATACTAACCCTAACCCTTGCCCTTACCCTAATCCTAAACCTAAATTTAACCCTAACCCTAACCCTAACCCTAACCCTTACCCTTACCCTAACCCTAATCTAAACCTAACCATAACCCAAACCCTAACCCTAACCCTCACTCTAACGTAACCCTAAGCCAAACCCTAACCCTTACCCTTACACTAACTCTAATCCTAACCTTAAACCTAACCTTAACCCTAAGCCTAACCCTAACCCTTATCCTTACCTTAACCGTAACCCTAACCCTAAAGCTAACCCTAACCCTAACCCTAACCCTTACCCTTACCCTAACCCTAACCCTAAACCTAACCCACCTTAACCCTAACTCTAACCCTTACCCTAACCATAAACCTAACCCTAACCCTAACCCTTACAGTCACCCTAAACCTAAGCCTAACCCAAATCCTTACCCTAACCCTAACCCAAACCCTAACCCTAACTAATAACCCTAACCCTAACCCTAAACCTTACCGTTCACGTAACCCTAACCCTAACCTTAACGCTAACCCTAACCCTAACCCTATCCCTAACACTTACCCTTACCCTAACCCTAACCTTAACCCTAATCGTATCCCTAAAACTTACCCTGACCCTAACCCTAACCCTAAACCTAAATCTAACCCTAACCCTAACAGTTACCCTTAACCTAACCCTAACCCTTAACATAACCCTAACTCTTACCCTAACCCTAACCCTAACCCTAACACTAACTAATAACCGTAACCCTAACCCTAACCCTTACCTTACCCTAACCCTAACCCTAATCTGAACCCTAACCCTAACCCTAACCCTAACCCTTACCCTTACCCTAAACCTAAACCTAACCCTAACCCAAACCCTAATCCTAACTCTAACGCTAACCCTTACCCTAAACCTAACCCTAACCCTAACCCTAACCCTTACCCTTACCCTAACCTTAACCCTAACCGTAACCCTTACCCTAACGCGAACCCTAAAGTTAACCCTAACCCTAACCCTAACCCTCACCCTACCCCAAACCCTTACCCTTACCCTAACCCTTACCCTAAACCTAACACTAACCCTAAACCTCACCCTGACCCTTACCCTAACCCTAAACCTATTCCTAACCCTTACCCTAACCCTAATCCTTACCCTTACCCTAACCCTAAACCTAACCCTAACCTTAAGCCTAACCCTAACCCTAACCGTAACACTTACCCTTACCCTAGCCCTAATCATAGCCCTAACCCTAACTAATAACCCTAACCCTACCACGAACCCTTACCCTTACACTAACCCTAACCCTAACCTTAACCCTAACCATAACCCTAACCCTAACCCTTACCCTTACCCTAACCCTAAACCTAACCGTAACCCAAACCCTAACCTAACCCTAATCCTTTCCCTAACCCTTACCCTTACCCTAACCGTAACCCTAACCCTAACCCTAAAACTAACCCTAACCCTTACCCTTAACCTAACCCCAACCCTAATCCTAACCCTTACCTTTACCCTAACCCTAACCCTAACCTTAACCCTAATCCTAAACCTAACCCTAAGACTTACCCTTACCCTACCCCTAATCTTAACCCTAACCCTAACCCTAATCATAACCCTAAACCTTACCCTTACCCTAACCCTAAACCTAACCCTAACCCTAACCCTAACCCTAACCCTTACCCTTACCCTAACCCTAACCCTAACCTTAACCCTAACCCTAACCCTAACACTAACACTTACCCTTACCCTAACCCTAACCATAGCCCTAACCCTAACATAACCTTTACCATTACCCTAACCCTAACCCTAACAACTAACACTAACCCTATCCCATACCCTTACCGTAACCGTAACCCTAACCTTAACCCTAACTCAAAACCTAACCCTTACCCTTACCCTAACCCTAAACCTAAACCTAACCCTAACCCTAAACCTAACCCTAACCCTAACCCTAACCCTTACCCTTACCCTAAATCTAAACCTAAACGTAACCCTAACCCTAATCTTTACCCTTACCCTAAACCTAACCCTAACTCTAATCCTTACCCTTACACTAAAATTAACCCTTACCCTAACCCTAATCCTAACCCTAACCCTTACCCTAAGCCTAACCCTAACCTTAACGCTAAACTCTAACCCTAACCCTAACCCTAACCCTTACCCTTTCACTGACCCTAACCCTAACCTTAACCCTAACCCTAACCCTAACCCCTACCCTTACCCTAAACCTAACCCTAAACCTAACCCTAACCATAACCCCTAACCCTAACCCTAACCCTAAACCTTACCCTTACCCTAACCCTAACCCTAACACTAATCTTAACCCTAAACCTAACCCTTACCCTAACAATAATCCTAACCCTAACCCTTACCCTTACCATAACCCTAACCCTAACTCTAATCCTAACCCTAACCCCTAACCCTAACCGTAACCCTAACCCTTACCCTTACCCTAACCCTAACCCTAACCCTAAACTTAACCCTCACCCTAACTCTTACCCTAACCCTAACATTAACCCCTAACCCTAACACTAACCCTAACCCTTACCCTTACCCTTACCCTAACTCTAACCCTAACCTAATCCTAAACCTAACCCTAACCCTTACCCTTACCCTTACCCTAACCCTAACTCTAACCCTTACCCTAACTCTAACCCTAACCCTAACCCTAATCCTAAACCTAACCCTAACCCTTACCCTAACCCTAACCCTAACCCTTAACCTTACCCTAAACCTAACTCTTGCCCTAAACCTAACCCTAACCCTAACCCTAACCCTTACCCTAACCCTAACCCTAGCCCTAACCCTAACCCTAACCCTCACACTCACCCTAACCCTAACCCTAACCCTAACCCTTACCCTAACCCTAACCCTAAACCTAACCCCTAACACTAACCCTAACCCTAACCCTAAACCTTACCCTTACACTATCCCTAACCCTAACCTTAACCCTTACCCTAACTCTAAACCTAACCCTAACCCTAACCCTAAACCTAACCCTAACCCTAACCCTTACTCTAACCCTTAGCCAAACCCTAACCCTAACCGTAATCCTAACCCCTAACCCTAAACCTTACCCTTACCCTTACCCTTACCCTAACACTAACCCTAACCCTAACCCTAACCCTTACCCTAACCCTAACCCTAACCCTAACCCACACCCTAGCCCTTACCCTAATCCTAAACCTAACTCTAACCCAAACCCTAATCCTAACCGTAACCCTAACCCTTACCTTAACCTTACCCTCACCCTAACCCTAACCCAACCCTTACCCTAAACCTAACCCTAACCCTAACCCTAACCATACCCTTACCCTAACCCTAACCCTAACCCTAACCCTAAACCTAACCCTAACCCTAACCCTAACCCTAACCCTAAACCTAACCCTAACCCTAACCCTAACCCTTACCCTTACCCTAACCTTAACCCTAACCCTAACCTTATCCTAACCCTAATTCGACCCCTAACCCTAACTAATAACCCTAACCATAACCCTAAACCTTACCCTTAACGTAACCCTAACCCTAACCTTAACCCTAACCCTATCCCTAACCCTAACACTTACCCTTAACCTAAACCTAACCCTAACCCTAACACTAACACTTACCCTTACCCTAACCCAAACCCTAACCCTTACCCTACCCCTAACCCTAACCCTAACCCTAACTAATAATCCTAACACTAACGCTAACACTTACCCTTACCCTAACCCTTACCCTAATCTTAAACCTAACCCTAACCCTAACCCAAAACCTTACACTTAACCTAACCCTAATCCTAACCCTAACCCAAACCCTAACCCTAACCCAAACCCTAACCCTTAACTTAACCCTAACCCTAACTCTAAACCTAACCCCTAACCCTAACCCTAACCCTAAACCTTGCCCTTACCCTAATCCTAAACCTAAATTTAACCCTAACCCTAACCCTAACCCTAACCCTAACACTTACCCTTACCCTAACCCTAACCTAAACCTAACCATAACCCAAACCCTAACCCTAACCCTCACTCTAACGTAACCCTAAGCCAAACCCTAACCCTTGCCCTTACCCTAACCCTAATCCTAACCTTAAACCTAACCTTAACCCTAAGCTAACCCTAACCATTATCCTTACCTTAACCGTAACCCTAACCCTAAAGCTAACTCTAACCCTAAACCTAACCCTAACCCTTACCCTAACCCTAACCCTAAACCTAACCCACCTTAACCCTAACTGTAACCCTTACCCTAACCATAAACCTAACCCTAATCCTAACCCTTACCCTAACCCTAACCCTAACCCTAACCCTAACTCTAACCCTAACCCTACCCTTACCCTAACCCTAACCCTAATCCTATCCCCTAACCCTAACCTTAACCCTAACCCTTACCCTTAACCTAACCCTAACCTTAACCCTAACCCTAACCCTAACTGTAACCCTTACGCTTACCCTAACCCTAAACCTAACCCAAAACCTAACCCTAACCCTAACCCTAACCCTTACCCTAACCCTAACCCTAATCCTAACCCTAACCCTAACCTTTACCCTTACCCTAACACTAATCTTAACCCTAACCCTAACCCTAACCCTAACCCTACCCCTTACCCTTACCCTAACCCTAACCCTAACCCTAACACTTACCCTTACCCTAACCCTAACCCTGAACCTAACCTTAACCCTAACCCTTACACTCACCCTAACCCTAAGCCTAACCCAAATCCTTACCCTAACCATAAACCAAACCCTAACCCTAAATTATAACCCTAACCCTAACCCTAAACCTTACCCTTCACCTAACCCTAACCCAAACCTTAACGCTAACCCTAACCCTAACCCTAACCCTAACACTTACCCTTACCCTAACCCTAACCTTAACCTAACCATAACCCAAACCCTAACCCTAACCCTCACTCTAACGTAACCCTAAGCCAAACCCTAACCCTTGCCCATACCCTAAGCCTAATCCTAACCTTAAACCTAACCTTAACCCTAAGCTAACCCTAACCATTATCCTTACCTTAACCGTAACCCTAACCCTAAAGCTAAATCTAACCCTAAACCTAACCCTTACCCTTACCCTAACCCTAACCCTAAACCTAACCCACCTTAACCCTAACTCTAACCCTTACCCTAAACATGAACCTAATCCTAATCCTAACCCTTACCCTAACCCTAACCCTAACCCTAACCCTAACCCTAACACTTACCTTACCCTAACCCTAACCTAACCTTAACCCTAACTCTAACCCTAACCCTACCCTTACCCTAACCCTAAACCTAATCCTATCCCCTAACCCTAACCTTAACCCTAACCCTTACCCTTAACCTAACCCTAACTTTAACCCTAACCCTAACCCTAACTGTAACCCTTACGCTTACCCTAACCCTAAACCTAACCCAAAACCTAACCCTACCCTAACCCTTACCCTAACCCTAACCCTAATCCTAACCCTAACCCTAACCTTTACCCTTACCCTAACACTAATCTTAACCCTAACCCTAACCCTAACCCTAACCCTACCCCTTACCCTTACCCTAACCCTAACCTAACCCTAACACTTACCCTTACCTAAACCTAACCCTGAACCTAACCCTAACCCTAACCCTTACACTCACCCTAACCCTAAGCCTAACCCAAATCCTTACCCTAACCATAAACCAAACCCTAACCCTAAATAATAACCCTAACCCTAACCTAAACCTTACCCTTCACCTAACCCTAACACAAACCTTAACGCTAACCCTAACCCTGAACCCTAACCCTAACACTTACCCTTACCCTAACCCTAACCTTAACCCTAATCCTATTCCTAAACCTTACCCTGACCCTAACCCTAACCCTAAACCTAACTCTAACCCTAACCCTAAGCGTTACCCTTAACCTAACCCTAACCCTAAACCTAACCCTAACCCTTCCCCTAACCCTAACCCTAACTAATAACCGTAACCGTAACCCTAACCCTTACCCTTACCCTAACCCTAACCCTAACCTTAACCCTAACCCTAACTCTAACCTAACCCTTACCCTTACCCTAACCCTAAACCTAACCCTAACCCAAACCCTAATCCTAACTCTAACGCTAAACCTTACCCTAAACCTAACCCTAACCCTAACCCTAACCCTAACCCTAACCCTTACCCTAACCCTAACCTTAACCCTAATCCTATCCCTAAAACTTACCCTGACCCTAACCCTAACCCTAACCTAAATCTAACCCTAACCCTAACAGTTACCCTTAACCTAACCCTAACCCTTAACCTAACCCTAACTCTTACCCTAACCCTAACCCTAACCCTAACCCTAACTAATAACCGTAACCCTAACCCTAACCCTTACCTTACCCTAACCCTAACCCTAATCTTAACCCTAACCCTAACCCTAACCCTAACCCTTACCCTTACCCTAAACTAAACCTAACCCTAACCCAAACCCTAATCCTAACTCTAACGCTAACCCTTACCCTAAACCTAACCCTAACCCTAACCCTAACCCTTACCCTTACCCTAACCTTAACCCTAACCGTAACCCTTACCCTAACCCGAACCCTAAAGTTAACCCTAACCCTAACCCTCACCCTAACCCAAACCCTTACCCTTACCCTAACCCTTACCCTAAACCTAACACTAACACTAAACCTCACCCTGACACTTACCCTAACCCTAAACCTATCCCTAACCCTTACCCTAACCCTAATCCTTACCCTTACCCTAACCCTAACCTAACCCTAACCTTAAGCCTAACCCTAACCCTAACCGTAACACTTACCCTTACCCTAGCCCTA
>JANJXV010000759.1:340000-390553 GCA_024803745.1 Megascapheus bottae | reverse complement strand
GCTAACCCTGACACATACCCATACCCTAACCCTAACCCTAACCTAACCCTTAACCTAACCCTAAACCTAACCTTAACTCTTACCCTAACCCTTACCCTAAGCCTAACCTTAACTCCAACACTAAACCTAACCCTAACCCTAACCCTAACAATTATCCTTACCCTAACCCTAACCCTATACCTAACTATAAACATAACCCTAACCCTTACCGTTACCCTAACCCTAACCCTAAACTTAACCCTAACCCTAACCCTTACCCATACCCTAACCCTAACCCTAACCCTTACCCTAACCCTAAACCTAACCCTAATCCTAACACTTACCCTAACCCTAACCCTGACCCTAATCCTAACCCTTACCCTAAACCTAAACCTAACCCTAACCCTAACACTTACCCTAACCCTAACCCTAACCCTCACCCTAAACATTACACTTAACCTAACCATAACCCTAACTCTAACCCTAACCCTAACATTAACACTAACCCTAACCCTTAACCTAACCCTAACCCTAACCCTTATCCTTACCCTAACCCTAACCCTAAACTTAACCCTAACCCTAACCCTTACCCTTACCCATACCCTAACCCTAACCCTAACCCTTACCCTAACCCTAAACCTAACCCTAACCCTAACACTTATCCTAACCCTAACCCTAACCCTAATCCTAACCCTTACCCTAAACCTAAACCTAACCCTAACCCTAACACTTACCCTAACCCTCACCCTAACCCTCACCCTAAACATTACACTTAACCTAACCATAACCCTAACTCTAACCCTAACCCTAACATTAACACTAACCCTAACCCTTAACCTAACCCTAACCCTAACCCTTACCCTTACCCTAACCCTAAACCTAACCTTAAACCTAACCCTAACCCTAACCCTTACCCTTACCCTAAACTAACACTAACCATAACCCTAAACCTTCTCGTTCCCCTTCCCCTAAACCTAACCCTAACCCTTACCTAAACCTAATCCTAACCCTATCCGTAACCCTTATCCTTAACCTAACCCTAACCCAAACCCTAACCCTAACCCTAAAACATACCCTTACCCTAACCCTAACCGTAACCCTAACCCTTATCCTAATCCTAACCTTAACCCAAACACTAAACCTAACCCTAACCCTAAATCTTACCCTTACCCTAACCCTAACCCTAAATCTAAACCTAACCCTAACCCTAACCCTAACCCTTAACCTAACCCTAACCCTAATCCTAACCCTAACCCTAACACTTACCCTTAAGCTAACCGTTACCCTAACCCTAACCCTAACAATAACCCTAACCCTTACCCTAACCCTAACCGTAACCCAAACCCCTAATCGTAACCCTTACCCTGACCCTAACACTAACAATAACCCTCACCCTAATCCTTACCCTTAACCTAACCCTAACCCTAACTCTAACCCTAACCCTAACCCTAACCTTTACCCTAAACCTAACCCTTACCCTTACCCTTACCCTAACCCTAAACCTTACCCTAACGCTAACCCTAACCCTTACCCTACCCCTAACCCTAACCCTAACCCAAACCCCAAACCTTACCCTTACCATTACCCTAAACCTAACCCTAAACCTTACCCTAAACCTATTCCTAACCCTATCCCTTACCCTTAACCTAAACCTAACCCTAACCCTAACCCTTATCCTTACCTTAACACTAACCCTAACCTTACCCTTACCCTAACGCTAACTCTAACCCTAAACCTAACCCTAACCCTAACCTAACCCTTAACCTAACCCTAAACCTAACCCTAACCCTAACCCTTACCCTAACACTAACCTTAAATCCAACACTAAACCTAACCCTAACCCTAACACTTACCCTTACCCTAACCCTAACCCTAAACCTAACCATAACCCTAACCCTACCCTTACCCGAACCTTAAACCTAACCCTAACCCTAACCGTAACCCTAACCCTTATCCTAATCCTAAACTTAACCCAAACACTAAACCTAACCCTAAACTTTACCCTTACCCTAACCCTAACCCTAAATCTAACCCTAACCCTAACCCTAACCCTAACAATTATCCTTAACCTAACCCTAACCCAAACCCTAACCCTAACCCTAAAACATACCCTTACTCTAACCCTAACCGTAATCCTAACCCTTACCCTAATCCTAACCTTAACCTAAACACTAAACCTAACCATAACCCTAAACCGTACCCTAACCCTAACCCTAACTCTAACACTAACCCTAACACTTACCCTTAACCTAACCGTAACCCTAACCCTAACCCTTACCCAACTGTAACCCTAACCCTAACCCTAACCCTTACCCTAAACTTAACCCTAACACTAAACCTAAACCTTACCCTAACCCTAACCCTAACCCAAACCGCTAACCGTAACCTTTACCCTGACCCTAACCCTAACAATAAACCTCACCATAACCTTACCCTTAACCTAACCCTAACCCTAAATCTAACCCTAACCCTAAACCTAAACCTTACCCTAACCATAACCCTAACTTTTACCCTTACCCTAACCCTAAACCTAATCCTAAACCTAACCCTAACCCTAACCCTAACCCTTACCCCAACCCTAACCGTAACCCTAACCCTAACCCTAACCCATACACTTTCCCTAAAACTACCGTAACCATAAACCTAACCCTTACCCTTACCAAACCCTAACCCTAGACCTAACCCTAACCCTAACCCTAATCCTAACCCTAACCCTTACCCTTACCCAAACCCTAACCCTATCCCTAACCCTAACACGTACGCTTACAATAACCCTAACCCTAACCCTTAACCTAACTCTAGCCTTAACCCTAACCCTATCCCTTACCCTAAACCTAAACCTAAATCTAACCCTAACATTAACCCTAACCCTAACCTATACACTAACCCTAACCCTCACCCTTACCCTACCCCTAACCCTACCCCTAACCCTACCCCTAACCCTAACCTTAACCCTAACCCTAACACTAACCCTTACTCCTACCCTAACCCTAACCCTAACGCTTGTCCTAACCCTAACCCTAACCCTAACAATTCCCCTTACCCTAACCCCTAACCTAACCATAACCCTAACCCCAACCCTTACCCTAAACCTGACCCTAACCCTAACTCTTACTATTACCCTAACCCTAACCCTAACCCTAAACCTAACCCTAACCCTAACCCTAACACTTACCATAACCCTAACCTTAACCCCAACACTAAACCTAAACCGAACCCTAACCCTAACCCTTACACTTACCCTAACCCTAACCCTAAACCTAACCCTAACCCTAATCCTAACACTTACCCTAACCCTAATCCTAACCCTTACTCTAACACCTAACCCTAACCCTAACCCTAACCCTAACGCTTACCCTTACCCAAACCCTAACCCTAACCCTAACACTTACCCTAACCTTGACCCTAACCCTTCCCTAATCCTAACCCTAACCCTTACCCTACCCTAACCCTAACCCTAACACTAAACCTTACCCTAACCCTAACCCTAACACTAAACCTAACCCTTACCCTAACCCTAACCCTAACCCAAACCCCTAAACGTAACCTTTACCCTGACCCTAACCCTAACAATAAACCTCACCCTGAACCTTACCCTTAACCTCAACCTAACCCTAACTCTAACCCTAACCCTGAACCTAACCCTTACCCTAACCAAACCCTAACCCTTACCCTTACCCTAACCCTAAACCTAACCCTAAACCTAACCCTAACCCTAACCCTTACCCTAACCCTCACTTTAACCCTAACCCTAAACCTTACCCTTACCATTACCCTAAACCTAACCCTAACCCTTACCCTAAACCTATTCCTAACCCTCACCCTAATCCTTAACCTAACCCTATCCCTAACCCTAACCGTAAACCTTAACCTTACCCTAAACCTAACCCTAACCCTTAATCTAAACCTAACCCTAAACCTAACCCTTATCCTTACCTTAACCTTAACCCTAACTGTAACCCTTACCCTTACCCTAACGCTAACGCTAACCCTAACCCTAACGCTAACCCTAACACATACCCGTAACCTAACCCTAACCCTAACCTAAACCTTAACCTAACCCTAAACCTAACCTTAACCCTTACACTAACCCTTACCCTAAGCCTAACCTTAACTCCAACACTAAACCTAACCCTAACCCTAACCCTAACAATTACCCTTACCCTAACCCTAACCCTAAACCTAACTATAAACCTAACCCTAACCCTTACCGTTACCCTAACCCTAACCCTAAACTTAACCCTAACCACAACCCCAAACCTTACCCTTACCCTAACCCTAACCCTAACCCTTACCCTAAACCTAAACCTAACCCTAACCCTAACACTTACCCTAACCCTAACCCTAACCCTAATCCTAACACTTACCCTAACCCTAAACCTAACTCTAACACTAACACTTACCCTAACCCTAACCCTAACCCTCACCCTAACCCTTACACTTAACCTAACCCTAACGCTAACTCTAACCCTAACCCTAACATTAACACTAACCCTAACCCTTAACCTAACCCTAACCCTAACCCTTACCCTTACCCTAACCCTAAACCTAACCCTAAACCTAACCCTAACCCTAACCCTTACCCTTACCCTAAACTAACACTAACCATAACCCTAAACCTTCCCCTTCCCCTTCTCCTAAACCTAACCCTAACGCTTACCTAAACCTAATCCTAACCCTACCCCTAACCCTTACACTTAACCTAACCCTAACCCTAACCTAACACTAACCCTAACCCTAACACTTACCCTTACCCTAACCCTAACCCTAACCCTAACTGTAACCCTAACCCTTATCCTAATCCTAAACTTAACCCAAACACTAAACCTAACCCTAAACCTTACCCTTACCCTAACCGTAACCCTAAATCTAACCCTAACCCTAACCCTAACCGTAACCGTAACAATTATCCTTAACCTAACCCTAACCCAAACCCTAACCCTAACCCTAAAACATACCCTTACTCTAACCGTAACCGTAATCCTAACCCTTACCCTAATCCTAACCTTAACCTAAACACTAAACCTAACCCTAACCCTAAACCTTACCCTAACCCTAACCCTAACTCTAACACTAACCCTAACACTTACCCTTAACCTAACCGTAACCCTAACCCTAACCCTTACCCAACCCTAACCCTAAACCTAACCCTAACCCTTACCCTAACATTAACCCTAACACTAAACCTAACCCTTACCCTAACCCTAACCCTAACCCAAACCCCTAACCGTAACCTTTACCCTGACCCTAACCCTAACAATAACCCTCACCCTAAACCTTACCCTTACCCTAACCCTAACCATAACTCTAACCCTAGCCCTAGCCCTAAACCTAAACCTTACCCTAACCCTAACCCTAACTTTTACCCTTACCCTAACCCTAAACCTAATCCTAACCCTAACCATAACCCTAACCCTTACCCCAACCCTAACCCTAACCCTAAACCTTACCCTTACCCTAAACCTAACCTTAACCCTTAATATAAACCTAACCCCAAACCTAACCCTTATCCTTACCTTAACTCTAAACCTAACCCTATCCATTACCCTTACCGTTACCCTAACGCTAACCCTAACCCTAACACATACCCTTACCCTAACCGTAACCCTAACCCTAACCTAACCCTTAACCTAACCCTAAACCTAACCCTAACCCTTACCCTAATCCTTACCCTAAGCCTAACCTTAACTCCAACACTAAACCTAACCCTAAGCCAAAACCTAACACTTACCCTTACCCTAACCCCAACAGTAAACCTAACAATAATCCTAACCCTAACCCTTACCCGAACCCTAACCCTAATCCTAACCCTAACCCTTACCCTTTCCCTAAACCTAACCCTAACACTAAACCTAACCGCAACCCTAAACTTAACCCTAACCCTTACCCTTACCCTAACCCTAACCCTAAACCTAATCCTAACCCTAACCCTTACCCTTACCCTAAACCTAACCCTAACCCTAACCCTTACCCTAACCCTAACCCAAAAGCTAACCCTAAACCTTACCCTTAACCTTACCCTAACCCTTACCCTAACCCTAACTCTAATCATAAAATTAACCCTTACCC
Source organism: Megascapheus bottae (assembly GCA_024803745.1). Lineage (NCBI taxonomy): Eukaryota > Metazoa > Chordata > Mammalia > Rodentia > Geomyidae > Megascapheus > Megascapheus bottae. Next base: position 384,505 of record JANJXV010000759.1, on the reverse strand, counting down.
TTACCCTAACCCTAACCCTAACCCTAACACTAACCTTAACCCTAACCCTTACCCTTACCCTAACCCTAACCCTAACCCTCAACCTAACCCTTACACTTAACCTAACCGTAAACTTAACTCTAACCCTAAACCTAACCCTAACCCTTAACCTAACCCTAACCCTAACCCTAACCCTTACCTTACCCTAACCCTAAACCTAACCCTAAACCTAACCCTAACCCTAACCCTTACCCTTACCCTAACCTAACACTAACCATAACCCTAAACCTTATCCTTACAATTATGCTAAACCTAACCCTAACCTTACCCTAAACCTAATCCTAACCCTATCCCTAACCCTTAACCTTAACCTACCCCTAACCCAAACCCTAACCCTAACCCTAAAACATACCCTTACCCTAACCCTAACCGTAACCCTAACCCTTATCCTAATCCTAAACTTAACACAAACACTAAACCTAACCCTAAACCTTACCCTTACCCTAACCCTAACCCTAAATCTAACCCAAACCCTAACCCTAACCCTAACAATTATCCTTAACCTAACCCAAACCCAAACCCTAACCCTAACCCTAAAACATACCCTTACTCTAACCCTAACCGTAATCCAAACCCTTACCCTAATCCTAACCTTAACCTTAACACTAAACCTAACCCTAACCCTAAACCTTACCCTAACCCTAACCCAAACTCTAACCCTAACCCTAACACTTACCATTAACATAACCGTAACCCTAACCCTAACCCTTACCCAACCCTAACCTTAACGCTAACCCTAACCCTTACCCTAACCTTAACCCTAACTCTAACCCTAACCCTAAACCTAACATTTACCCTAACCCTAACCCTAACACTTACCCTTACCCTAACCCTAAACCTAACCCTAAACCTAACCCTAACCCTAACCATTACCCTAACCCTAACCATAAACCTAAACCTAAACCTTACCCATACCATTACCCTAAACCTAACCCTAACCCTTACCCTAAACCTATTCCTAACCCTATCCCTTACCCTTAACCTAACCCTATCCCTAACCCTAACCCTAAACCTTACCCTTACCCTAAACCTAACCGTAACCCTTAACCTAACCCTTACCCTAACCCTAACCCTTATCCTTACCTTAACCCTAACCCTAACCCTTACCCTTACAATAAAGCTAACCCTAACCCTAACCGTAACACATACCCTTACCCTAAACCTAACCCTAACCCTAACCCTAACCCTAACCATTACCCTAACCCTAACCATAAACCTAAACCTAAACCTTACCCATACCATTACCCTAAACCTAACCCTAACCCTTACCCTAAACCTATTCCTAACCCTATCCCTTACCCTTAACCTAACCCTATCCCTAACCCTAACCCTAAACCTTACCCTTACCCTAAACCTAACCGTAACCCTTAACCTAAACCTAAACCTAACCCTAACCCTTATCCTTACCTTAACCCTAACCCTAACCCTTACCCTTACAATAAAGCTAACCCTAACCCTAACCGTAACACATACCCTTACCCTAAACCTAACCCTAACCCTAACCTAACCCTTAACCTAACCCTAAACCTAACCCTAACCCTAAACCTTACCATAACCCTAACCTTAACTCCAACACTAAACCTAACCCTAACCCCAAACCTAACACTTATCCTTACCCTATCCCTAACCCTAAACCTAACCATAACCCTAACCCTAACCCTTACCCAACCCTAACCCTAACCCTAACCCTAACACTTACCCTAACCTTAACCCTAACGCTAACCCTAACCCTTACCCTAACCCTAACCCTCACCCAAACCCCTAACCGTAACATTTACCCTGACCCTAACCCTAACAATAACCCTCACCCTAAACCTTACCCTTAACCTAACCGTAACCCTAACTCTAACCCTAACCCTAAACCTAACCCTTACCCTAACCCTAACCCTAACCTTTACACTTACCCTAAACCTAAACCTAAGCCTAAACCTAACCCTAACCCTAACCCTATCCCTTACCCCAACCCTAACCCTAACCCTAACCCTAACCCTAACCCTAAACCTTACCCTTACCATTACCCTAAACCTAACCCTAACCCTTACCCTAAACCTATTCCTAAACCTAACCCTAACCCTTATCCTTAACCTAACCCTATCCCTAACCCTAACCCTAAACCTTACCCTTACTCTAAACCTAACCCTAACCCTTAACCTAAACCTAACCCTCAACCTAACCCTTATCCTTACCTTAACCCTAACCCTAACTCTATCCCTTACCCTTACCGTTACCCTAACGCTAACCCTAACGCTAACCCTAACCCTAACCCTAACACATACCCTTACCCTAACCGTAACCGTAACCCTAAACCTAACCTAACCCTTAACCTTGCCCTAAACCTAACCCTATCCCTTACCATAACCCTTACCCTAAGCCTAACCTTAACTCCAACACTAAACGTAAACCTAACCCTAAACCTAACACTTACCCTTACCCTAACCCCAACAGTAAACCAAACAATAATCCTAACCCTAACCCTTACCCAAACCCTAACCCTAATCCTAACCCTAACCCTTACCCTTACCTTAAACCTAACCCTAACCCTAAACCTAACCATAACTCTAAACTTAACCCTAACCCTTACCCTTACCCTAACCCTAACCCTAAACCTAATCCTAACCCTAACCCTTACCCTTACACTAAACCTAACCCTAACCCTAACCCTTACCCCGACCCTAACCCTAACGCTAACCCTAAACCTTACCCTTACCCTAACCCTAACCCTTACCCTAACCCTAACTCTAATCATAACATTAACCCTTACAATTACCCTAACCCTAAACCTAACCCTAACACTAACCTTAACCCTAACCCTTACCCTTACACTAATCCTAACCCTAAACTAAACGCTAACCCTAACCCTAATCCTTACCCTTACCCTAACCCTAATCCTAACCCTAACCCTTAACCTGAACCCTAAACCTAACCCTAACACTAACCCTAACCCTAACCCTAATCCTAACGCTTACCCTAACCCTAAACCTAACCCTAACCCTAACACTTACCCTAAACCTAACCCTAAACCTCACCCTAACCCTTACACTTACCATAACCGTAACCTTAACTCTAACCCTACCCTAACCCTAACCCTTAACCTAACCCTAACCATAACCCTCACCCTTACCCTAACCCTAAACCTAACCTTAAACCTAACCCTAACCCTAACCCTTACCCTAACCCTAACCTAACACAAAACATAACACTAAACCTTATCCTTACCCTTATCCTAAACCTAACCCTAACCCTTACCCTAACCCTAACCCTAAATCTAACCCAAACCCTAACCCTAACCCTAACAATTATCCTGAACCTAACCCTAACCCAAACCCTAACCGTAACCCTAAAACATACCCTTAATCTAACCCTAACCGTAATCCAAACCCTTACCCTAATCCTAACCTTAACCTAAACACTAAACCTAACCCTAACCCTAAACCTTACCCTAAATCTTACCCAACCCTAACCCTAACCCTAACCCTAACCCTTACCCTAACCTTAACCCTAACACTAACCCTAACCCTTACCCTAACCCTAACCCTAACCCAAACCCCTAACCGTAACCTTTACCCTGACCCTAACCATAACAATAACCCTCACCCTAAACCTTACCCTTAACCTAACCCTAACCCAAACTCTAACCCTAACCCTAAACCTAACCATACCCTAACCATAACCCTAACACTTACCCTTACCCTAAACCTAAACCTAACCCTAAACCTAACCCTAACCCTAACCATTACCCTAACCCTAACCCTAAACCTAACCCTAAACCTTACCCTTACCATACCCTAAACCTAACTCTAACCCTTACCCTAAACCTATTCCTAACCCTAACCCTAACCCTTATCGTTAACCTAATCCTATCCCTAACCCTAACCATAAACCTTACCCTTACCCTAAACCTAACACTAACCCTTAACCTAAAGCTAACCCTAAACCTAACCCTTATCCTTACCTTACCCCTAACCCTAACCCTAACCCTAACCCTTACACTTACCCTAATGCTAACCCTTACCCTAACCCTAACCCTAACCTAACCCTTAACCTAACCCTAAACCTAACCCTAACTCTTACCCTAACCCTTACCCTTACCCTAACCGTAACAGTAATCCTAACCATAATCCTAACCCTAACCCTTACCCGAACCCTAACCCTAATCCTAACCCTAATCTTTACCCTTACCCTAAACCTAACCCTAACCCTAACCCTAAACTTAACCCTAACCCTTACCCTTACCCTAACCCTAACCCTAAACCTAATCCTAACACTAACCCTTACCCTTACTCTAAACCTAACCCTAAACCTAACCCTTACCCTTACCCTAACCCTAATGCTAACCCTAACCCTTACCCTTACCCTAACCCTAACCCTTACCCTAACCCTAACTCTAATCATAACATTAACGCTTACCCTTACCCTAACCCTAACCCTAACCCTAACTCTTAACCTTACCCTAACACTAACCCTTATCCTAACCCTAACCCTAACCCCTAACCCTAACCGTAACCGTAACCATAACCCTAACCCTTACCCTTATCCTTACCTTAACCCTAAACCTAAACTTAATGCTAACCATAATCCTAAACCTAACCCATACCCTAACCCTAACCCTAACACTAATCCTTACCCTAACCCTAACCCTAACCCTAACCCATACCCTTTCCGTAAACCTACCCTAACCCTAAACCTACCCCTTACCCTTACCAAACCTTAACCCTAAACCTAACCCTAACCCTAACCCTAACCCTAATCCTAACCCTAACCTTAACCCTAACCCTAACCATAAACCTTACCCTTACCCAAACCCTAACCCTAACCCTAACGCTAACACTTACGCTTACAATAACCCTAACCCTAACCCTTAACCTAACTCTAGCCTTAACCCTAACCCTATCTCTTACCCTAAACCTAAACCTAAATCTAACCCTAACATTAACCCTAACCCTAACCTATACACTAACCCTAACCATCACCCTTACCCTACCTCTAACCCTAACCCTAACCCTAACCTTAACCCTAACCCTAACCCTAACCCTTACCCCTACCCTAAACCTAACCCTAACCCTAACCCTAACCCTTGTCCTAACCCTAACCCTAACCCTAACAATTACCCTTACCCTAACCCCTAACCTAACCCTAACACTAACCCTTACCCTAAACCTAACCCTAACCCTAACTCTTACCCTTACCCTTACCCAAACCCTAACCCTAACCCTAACCCTAACCCTAAACCTAACCATAACCCTAACACTAACCTTAACCCCAACACTAAAACTAAACCTAACCCTAACCCTAACCCCTACACTTACCCTAAACCTAACCCTAAACCTAACCCTAACCCAAACCCTAACACTTACCCTAAACCTAACCCTAATCCTAACCCTTACCCTAACACCTAACCCTAACCCTAAACGTAACCCTAACGCTTACCCTTACACAAACCCTAACCCTAACCCTAACACTTACCCTAACCTTGACCCTAACCCTTCCCTAATCCTAACCCTAACCCTTAACCAAACGTAACCCTAACCCTAACCCTTACCCTTACCCTAAACCTAACACTAAACCTAACCCTTACCCTAACCCTAACCCTAACCCAAACCCCTAAATGTAACCTCTACCCTGACCCTAACCCTAACAATAACCCTCACCCTAAACCTTACCCTTAACCTTACCCTAACCCTAACTCTAACCCTAACCCTGAACCTAACCCTTACCCTAACCAAACCCTAACCCTTACCCTTACCCTAACCCTAAACCTAACCCTAAACCTAACCCTAACCCTTACCCTAAACCTATTCCTAACCCTAACCCTAATCCTTAACTTAACCCTATCCCTAACCCTAACCGTAAACCTTAAACTTACCCTAAACCTAACCCTAAACCTTAATCTAAACCTAACCCTAAACCTAACCCTTATCCTTACCTTAACCCTAACCCTAACCCTAACCCTTACCCTTACCCTAACGCTAACCCTAACCCTAACCCTAACGCTAACCCTAACACATACCTGTACCCTAACCCTAACCCTAACCTAACCCTTAACCTAACCCTAAACCTAACCTTAACTCTTACCCTAACCCTTACCCTAAGCCTAACCTTAACTCCAACACTAAACCTAACCCTAACCCTAACCTTAACAATTATCCTTACCCTAACCCTAACCCTAAACCTAACTATAAACCTAACCCTAAACCTTACCGTTACCCTAACCCTAACCCTAAACTTAACCCTAAACCTAACCTAACCCTTACCCTTACCCTAACCCTAACCCTAACCCTTACCCTAACCCTAAACCTAACCCTAACCCTAACACTTACCCTAACCCTAACCCTAACCCTCACCCTAAACATTACACTTAACCTAACCATAACCCTAACTCTAACCCTAACCCTAACATTAACACTAACCCTAACCCTTAACCTAAACCTAACCCTAACCCTTACCCTTACCCTAACCCTAAACCTAACCCTAACCCTAACCCTTACCCTTACCCTAAACTAACACTAACCATAACCCTAAACCTTCCCCTTCCCCTTCCCCTAAACCTAACCCTAACCCTTACCTAAACCTAATCCTAACCCTATCCCTAACCCTTATCCTTAACCTAACCCTAACCCAAACCCTAACCCTAACCCTAAAACATACCCTTACCCTAACCCTAACCGTAACCCTAACCCTTATCCTAATCCTAACCTTAACCCAAAAACTAAACCTAACCCTAACCCTAAACCTTACCCTTACCCTAACCCTAACCCTAAATCTAACCCTAACCCTAAACCTAACCCTAACCCTTAACCTAACCCTAACCCTAATCCTAACCCTAACCCTAACACTTACCCTTAAGCTAACCGTTACCCTAACCCTAACCCTAACAATAACCCTAACCCTTACCCTAACCCTAACCCTAACCCAAACCCCTAATCTTAACCCTTACCCTGACCCTAACACTAACAATAACCCTCACCCTAATCCTTACCCTTAACCTAACCCTAACCCTAACTCTAACCCTAACCCTAACCCTAACCTTTACCCTAAACCTAACCCTATCCCTTACCCTTACCCTAACCCTAAACCTTACCCTAACCCTAACCCTAACCCTTACCCTATCCCTAACCCTGACCCTAACCCAAACCCTAAACCTTACCCTTACCATTACACTAAACCTAACCCTAACCCCTACCCTAAACCTAATTCTAACCCTATCCCTAACCCTTAACCTTAACCTACCCCTAACCCAAACCCTAACCCTAACCCTAAAACATACCCTTACCCTAACCCTAACTGTAACCCTAACCCTTATCCTAATCCTAAACTTAACACAAACACTAAACCTAACCCTAAACCTTACCCTTACCCTAACCCTAACCCTAAATCTAACCCAAACCCTAACCCTAACCCTAACAATTATCCTTAACCTAACCCAAACCCAAACCCTAACCCTAACCCTAAAACATACCCTTGCTCTATCCCTAACCGTAATCCAAACCCTTACCCTAATCCTAACCTTAACCTAAACACTAAACCTAACCCTAACCCTAAACCTAACCCTAACCCTAACCCTAACTCTAACCCTAACCCTAACACTTACCCTTAACCTAACCGTAACCCTAACCCTAACCCTTACCCAACCCTAACCCTAACCCTAACCCTAACCCTTACCCTAACCTTAACCCTAACACTAACCCTCACCCGTACCCTAACCCTAACCCTAACCCAAACCCCTAACCGTAACCTTTACCCTGACCTAACCCTAACAATAACCCTCACCCTAAACCTTACCCTTAACCTAACCCTAACCCTAACTCTAACCCTAACCCTAAACCTAACCCTTACCCTAACCCTAATCCTAACACTTACCCTTACCCTAACCCTAAACCTAACCCTAACCCTAACCATTACCCTAACCCTAACCCTAAACCTAACCCTAAACCTTACCCTTACCATTACCCTAAACCTAACCCTAACCCTTACCCTAAACCTATTCCTAACCCTAACCCTAACCCTTATCCTTAACCTAATCCTATCCCTAACCCTAACCATAAACCTTATCCTTACCCTAAACCTAACACTAACCCTTAACCTAAAGCTAACCCTAAACCTAACCCTTATCCTTACCTTAACCCTAACCCTAACCCTTACCCTTACCATAACGCTAACCCTAACCCTAACCCTAACACATACCCTTACCCTAAACCTAAACCTAACCCTAACCTAACCCTTAACCTAACCCTAAAACTAACCCTAACCCTAACCCTTACCCTAACCCTAACCTTAACTCCAACACTAAACCTAACCCTAACCCTAGCCCTAACACTTACCCTTACCCTAACTCTAACCCTAAACCTAACCATAACCCTAACCCTAACCCTTACCCTAACCGTAAACCTAACCCTAACCCTAACCGTAACCCTAACCCTTATCCTAATCCTAAACTTAACCCAAACACTAAACCTAACCCTAAACCTTACCCTTACCTAACCCTAACCATAAATCTAACCCTAACCCTAACCCTAACCCTAACAATTATCCTTAACCTAACCCTAACCCAAACCCTAACCCTAACCCTAAAACATACCCTTACTCTAACCCTAATCGTAATCCTAACCCTTACCATAATCCTAACCTTAACCTAAACACTAAACCTAACCCTAACCCTAAACTTTACCCTAACCCTAACCCTAACTCTAACACTAACCCTAACATTTACTCTTAACCTAACCGTAACCCTAACCCTAACCCTTACCCAACCCTAAACCTAACCCTAACCCTTACCCTAACCTTAACCCTAACACTAAACCTAACCCTTACCCTAACCCTAACCCTAACCCAAACCCCTAACCGTAACCTTTACCCTGATCCTAACCCTAACAATAACCCTCACCCTAAACCTTACCCTTAACCTAACCGTAACCCTAACTCTAACCCTAACCCTAAACCTAACCCTTACCCTAACCCTAACCCTAAGCTTTACCCTTACCCTAACCCTAAACCTAATCCTAAACCTAACCCTAACCCTAACCCTTACCCCAACCCTAACCCTAACCCTAAACCTTACCCTTACCATTACCCTAAACCTAACCCTAACCCTTACCCTAAACCTATTCCTAACCCTAACCCTAACCCTTATCCTTAACCTAACCCTATCCCTAACCCTAACCCTAAACCTTACCCTTACCCTAAACCTAACCCTAACCCTTAACCTAAACCTAACCCTAAACCTAACCCTTATCCTTACCTTAACCCTAACCCTAACCCTAACCCTTACCCTTACCGTTACCCTAACGCTAACCCTAATGCTAACTCTAACGCTAACCCTAACACATACCCTTACCCTAACCGTAACCCTAACCCTAACCTAACCCTTAACCTAACCCTGAACCTAACCCTAACCCTTAACCTAACCCTTACCCTAAGCCTAACCTTAACTCCAACACTAAACCTAACCCTAAGCCAAAACCTAACACTTACCCTCTCCCTAACCCCAACAGTAAACCTAACAATAATCCTACCCTAACCCTTACCCGAACCCTAACCCTAATCCTAACCCTAAACCTTACGCTTACCCTAAACCTAACCCTAACCCTAAACCTAACCGTAACTCTAAACTTAACCCTAACCCTTACCCTTACCCTAACCCTAACCCTAAACCTAATCCTAACCCTAACCCTTACCCTTACCCTAAACCTAACCCTAACCCTAACCCTTACCCTGACCCTAACCCTAACGCTAACCCTAAACCTTACCCTTACCCTAACCCTAACCCTTACCCTAACCCTAACTCTAATCATAACATTAACCCTTACCCTTACCCTAACCCTAACCCTAACACTAACACTAACCTTAACCCTAAACCTTACCCTTACCCTAACCCTAACCCTAAACTAATCCTAACCCTAACCCTAACCCTTACCCTTACCCTAACCCTAACCCTAACCCTAACCCTTACCTGAACCCTAACCCTAAACCTCACACTTTCCCTAACCCTAACCCTAATCCTAACGCTTACCCTAACCCTAAATCTAACCCTAACCCTAACCCTAACACTTACCCTAACCCTAACACTAACCCTCACCCTAACCCTTACACTTAACCTAACCGTAACCTTAACTCTAAACCTAAACCTAACCCTAACCCTTAACCTAACCCTAACCCTAACCCTTACCCTTACCCTAACCCTAAACCTAACCCTAAACCAAACCCTAACCCTAACGCTAACCCTAACCTAACACTAACCATAACCCTAAATCTTATCCTTACCCTTATACTAAACCTAACCCTAACCCTTACCCAAAACCTAATTCTAACCCTATTCCTAACCCTTAACCTTAACCTACCCCTAACCCAAACCCTAACCCTAACCCTAAAACATACCCTTACCCTAACCCTAACTGTCACCCTAACCCTTATCCTAATCCTAAACTTAACCCAAACACTAAACCTAACCCTAAACCTTACCCTTACCCTAACCCTAACCCTAAATCTAACCCTAACACTAACCCTAACCCTAACCTAACACTAACCATAACCCTAAACCTTATCCTTACCCTTATCCTAAACCTAATCCTAACCCTATCCCTAACCCTTAACCTTAACCTACCCCTAACCTAAACCCTAACCCTAACCCTAAAACATACCCTTACCCTAACCCTAACCGTAACCCTAACCCTTATCCTAATCCTAAACTTAACCCAAACACTAAACCTAACCCTAAACCTTACCCTTACCCTAACCCTAACCCTAAATCTAACCCTAACCCTAACCCTAACCCTAACAATTATCCTTAACCTAACCCTAACCCAAACCCTAACCCTAACCCTAAAACATACCCTTACTCTAACACTAACCGTAATCCTAACCCTTACCCTAATCCTAACCTTAACCTAAACACTAAACCTAACCCTAACCCTAAACCTTACCTAACCCTAACCCTAACTCTAACACTAACCCTAACACTTACCCTTAACCTAACCGTAACCCTAACCCTAACCCTTACCCAACCCTAACCCTATCCCTAACCCTTACCCTAACCTTAACCCTAACACTAAACCTAACCCTTACCCTAACCCTAACCCTAACCCAAACCCCTAACCGTAACCTTTACCCTAACCCTAACCCTAACTCTAACCCTAACCCTAAACCTAACCCTTACCCTAACCCTAACCCAACCTTTACCCTTACCCTAACCCTAAACCTAATCCTAAACCTAACCCTAACCCTAACCCTTACCCCAACCCTAACCCTAACCCTAAACCTTACCCTTACCATTACCCTAAACCTAACCCTAACCCTTACCCTAAACCTATTCCTAACCCTAACCCTAAACCTTATCCTTAACCTAACCCTATTCCCTAACCCTAACCCTAAACCTTACCCTTACTCTAAACCTAACCCTAACCCTTAACTTAAACCTAACCCTAAACCTAACCCTTATCCTTACCTTAACCCTAACCCTAACCCTATCCCTTACCCTTACCGTTACCCTAACGCTAACCCTAACGCTAACCCTAACCCTAACCCTAACACATACCCTTACCCTAACCGTAACCCTAACCCTAACCTAACCCTTAACCTAACCCTAAACCTAACCCTAACCCTTAACCTAACCCTTACCCTAAGCCTAACCTTAATTCCAACACGAAACCTAACCCTAACCCTAAACCTAACACTTACCCTTACCCTAACCCCAACAGTAAACCTAACAATAATCCTAACCCTAACCCTTACCCGAACCCTAACCCTAATCCTAACGATAACCCTTACCCTTACCCTAAACCTAACCCTAACCCTAAACCTAACCGTAACTCTAAACTTAACCCTAAACCTTACCCTTACCCTAACCCTAACCCTAAACCTAATCCTAACCCTACCCCTTACCCTTACCCTTGCCCTAAACCTAACCCTAACCCTCACCCTTACCCTGACCCTAACCCTAACGCTAACCCTAAACCTTACCCTTAACCTAACCCTAACCCTTACCCTAACCCTAACTCTAATCATAACATTAACCCTTACCCTTACCCTAACCCTAACCCTAACCCTAACACTAACCTTAACCCTAACCCTTACCCTTACCCTAACCCTAACCCTAAACTAAACCCAAACCCAAACCCTAACCCTTACCCTTACCCTAACCCTAACCCTAACCCTAACCCTAACCCTAACACTTACCTGAACCCTAAACCTAACCCTAACACTTACCCTAACCCTAACCCTAACCCTAATCCTAACACTTACCCGAACCCTAAATCTAACCCTAACCCTAACACTTACACTAACCCTAACCCTAACCCTCACCCTAACCCTTACACTTAACCTAACCGTAACCTTAACTCTAACCCTAAACCTAACCCTAACCCTTAACCTAACCCTAACCCTAACCCTTACCCTTACCCTAAACCTAAACCTAACCATAAACCTAACCCTAACCCTAACCCTAACCCTAACCTAACACTAACCATAACCCTAAACCTTATCCTTACCCTTATCCTAAACCTAACCCTAACCCTTACCCTAAACCTAATCCTATCCCTATCCCTAACCCTTAACCTTATCCTACACCTAACCCAAACCCTAACCCTAACCCTAAAACATACCCTTACCCTAACCCTAACCATATCCCTAACCCTTATCCTAATCCTAAACTTAACCCAAACACTAAACCTAACCCTAAACCTTACCCTTACCCTAACCCTAACCCTAAATCTAACCCTAACCCTAACTCTAACCCTAACAATTATCCTTAACCTAACCCTAACCCAAACCCTAACCCTAACCCTAAAACATACCCTTACTCTAACCCTAACCGTAATCCAAACCCTTACCCTAATCCTAACCTTAACCTAAACACTAAACCTAACCCTAACCCTAAACCTTACCCTAAATGTAACCCTAACTCTAACCCTAACCCTAACACTTACCCTTAACCTAACCGTAACCCTAACCCTAACACTTACCCAACCTTAACCCTAACCCTAACCCAACCCTTACCCTAACCTTAACCCTAACACTAAACCTAACCCTTACCCTAACCCTAACCCTAACCCAAACCCCTAACCGTAACCTTTACCCTGACCCTAACCCTAACAATAACCCTCACCCTAAACCTTACCCTTAACCTAACCCTAACCCTAACTCTAATCCTAACCCTAAACCTAACCCTTACCCTAACCCTAACCCTAACACTTACCCTTACCCTAACCCTAAACCTAATCCTAAACCTAACCCTAACCCTAACCATTACCCTAACCCTAACCCTAACCCTAAACCTAACCCTAAACCTTACCCTTACCATTACCTTAAACCTAACCCTAACCCTTACCCTAAACCTATTCCTAACCCTAACCCTAACCCTTATCCTTAACCTAATCCTATCCCAAACCCTAACCATAAACCTTACCCTTACCCTAAACCTAACACTAACCCTTAACCTAAAGCTAACCCTAACCCTAACCCTTATCCTTACCTTAACCCTAACCCTAACCCTAACCCTTACTGTTACCCTAATGCTAACCTTACCCTAACCCTAACCCTAACCTAACCCTTAACCTAACCCTAAACCTAACCCTAACGCTAACCCTAACCCTTACCCTTACCTAACCGTAACAGTAAACCGAACCATAATCCTAACCCTATCCCTTACCCGAACCCTAAACCTAATCCTAACTCTAATCCTTACCCTTACCCTAAACCTAACCCTAACCCTAAACCTAAACTTAACCCTAAACCTTACCCTTACCCTAACCCTAACCCTAAACCTAATCCTAACCCTAACCCTTACCCTTACCCTAAACCTAACCCTAAACCTAACACTTACCCTTACCCTAACCCTAACGCTAACCCTAATCTTTACCCTTACCCTAACCCTAACCCTTACCCTAACCCTAACTCTAATCATAATATTAACCCTTACCCTTACCCTAACCCTAACCCTTACCCTAACCCTAACCCTAACCCTAATCCTTACCCTAACACTAACCCTAACCCTAACCCATACCCATTCTCTAAACATACCCTAACCCTAAACCTAACCCTTACCCTTACCAAACCCTAACCCTAAACCTAACCCTAACCCTAACCCTAATCCTAACCCTAAACTTAACCCTAACCCTAACCCTAACCCTTACCCTTACCCAAACCCTAACCCTAACCCTAACCCTAACACTTACGCTTACAATAACCCTAACCCTAACCCTTAACCTAACTCTAGCCTTAACCCTAACCCTATCCCTTAACCTAAACCTAAAGCTAAATCTAACCCTAACATTAACTCTAATCCTAACCTATACACTAACCCTAAACCTCACCTTACCCTACCCCTAACCCTAACCCTAACCCTAACCTTAACCCTAACCCTAACCCTAACCCTTACCCCTTCCCTAACCCTAACCCTAACCCTAACCCTTGTCCTAACCCTAACCCTAACCCTAACAATTACCCTTACCCTAACCCCTAACCTAACCCTAACCCTAACCTAGCCCTTAACATAACCCTAAACCTAACCTTAACCCTTACCCTACCCTTACTCTAAGCCTAACCTTAACTCCAACACTAAACCTAACCCTAACCCTAACCCTAACAATTACCCTTACCCTAACCCTAACCCTAAACCTAACTATAAACCTAACCTAACACTTACCGTTACCCTAACCCTAACCCTAAACTTAACCCTAACCCTAACCCCAACCCTTACCCTTACCCTAACCCTAACCCTAACCCTAAACCTTACCCTAACCCTAAACCTAACCCTAACCCTACCACTTACCCTAAACCTAACCCTAACCCTAACACTTACCCTAACCCTAACCCTAACCCTCACCCTAAACATTACACTTAACCTAACCCTAACCCTAACTCTAACCCTAACCCTAACATTAACACTAACCCTAAGCCTTAGCCTAACCCTAAGCCTAACCCTAAGCCTTACCCTTACCCTAACCCTAAACCTAACCCTAAACCTAACCCTAACCCTAACCCTTACCCTAAACTAACACTAACCATAACCCTAAACCTTCCCCTTCCCCTTCCCCTAATCCTAACCCTAACCCTTACCGTAAACCTAATCCTAACACTATCCCTAACCCTTATCCTTAACCTAACCCTAACCCAAACCCTAACCCTAACCCTAAAACATACCCTTACCCTAACCCTAACCGTAACCCTAACCCTTATCCTAATCCTAACGTTAACCGAAATACTAAACCTAAACCTAACCCTAAACCTTACCCTTACCCTAACCCTAACCCTAAATCTAACCCTAACCCTAACCCTAACACTTAGCCTTAACCTAACCGTAACCCTAACCCTAACCCTTACCCAACCATAACCCTAACGCAAACCCTAACCGTTACCCTAACACTAACCCTAACACTAACCCTAACCCTTACCCTAACCCTATTCCTAACCCAAACCCCTAATCGTAACCCCTACCCTGACCCTTAACCTAACAATAACCCTCACCCAAATCCTTACCCTTAACCTAACCCTAACCCTAACTCTAACCCTAACCCTAACCCTAACCATAACCTTTACCCTAAACCTAACCCCAACCCTTACCCTTACCCTAAACCTAAACCTTACCCTAACCCTAACCCTTACCCTAAACCTAACCCTAACCCAAACCCTAAACATTACCCTTACCATTACCCTAAACCTAACCCCAACCCTTACCCTAAACCTATTCCTAACCCTATCCCTTGTCCTTAACCTAACCCTATCCCTAACCCTAACCCTAAACCTTACCCTTACCCTAAACCTAAACCTAACCCTAACCCTAACCCTTATCCTTACCTTAACCCCAACCCTAACCCTTACCCTTACCCTAACGCTAACCCTAACCCTAACCCTAACACATACCCTTACCCTAAACCTAACCCTAACCCTAACCTAACCCTTAACCTAACCCTAAACCTAACCCTAACCCTAACCCTTACCCTAACCCTAACCTTAACTCCAACACTAAACCTAACCCTAACCCTAACCCTAACACTTACCCTTACCCTAACCCTAACCCTAAACCTAACCATAACCCTAACCCTAACCCTTACCCGAACCCTAAACCTAACCCTAACCCTAAACCTAACCCTAACCCTAAACTTAACCCTAACCAATACCCTTATCCTAACCCTAACCCTAAACCTAATCCTAACCCTAACACTTACCCTTACCCTAAACCTAACCCTAACACTAACCATTACCCGTACCCTAACCCTAACGCTAACCCTAACCCTTACCCTTACCCTAACCCTAACCCTTACCCTAACCCTAACTATAATCCTAACATTTACCCTTACTTTTACACTAAACCTACCCCTAAACCTAAACCTAACACTAATACTCTCCTTAATATTAACCCTCACCCTTACCCTAACCCTAACCCTAACCCTAACACTTACCCTAACCCTAACCCTAACCCTTACCCTTACACTAACCCTAAACCTTACCCTAACCCTAAACCTAATCCTTACCCTATCCCTAACCCTAAACCTAACCCAAACCCTAAACCTTACGTTTACCATTACCCTAAACCTAACCCTAAACCTATTCCTAACCCTAACCCTAAACCTTACCCTTACCCTAAACTTAACCCTAACCCTAACCCTAACCCTTACCCTTACTCTAACCCTAACCCTAACACTTACCCTAACCCTAACCCTAACCCTAACCCTAACACTTACCCTTAATCTAACCCTAACCCTAACCCTAACCCTTACCCTTACCCTTATCCTAACCTTAACCCTAAGCCTAACACTTACCCTAACCCTAACCCTAACCCTAACACTTATCCTTACTCTAACCCTAACCCTTATCCTAACCCTAACCCTAACCCCTAACCCTAACCGTAACCGTAACCCTAACCCTAAACCTTAACCTAACCCTAACCCTAATCCTAACCCTAACCCTTACCCTTACCCTAACCCTCACCTTAACCCTAAAACTAACCCTAACCCTAACCCTTACCCTTACCCTAACGATAACCCTAGCCCTAACCTTAACGCTAACCCTAACACATACCCGTACCCTAACCCTAACCCTAACCCTAACCTAACCCTTAACCTAACCCTAAACCTAAACCTAACCCTTAACCTAACCCTTACCCTAAGCCTAACCTTAACTCCAACACTAAACCTAACCCTAACCATAACCCTAACAATTACCCTTACCCTAACCTAACCCTAAACCTAACTATAAACCTAACCCTAACCCTTAACCGAATCCTAACCCTAATCCTAACGCTAACCCTTACCCTTACCCTAAACCTAAAACCTAACAATAATCCTTACCCTAACCCTAAACCTAACCTTAACACTAACCTTAACCCTAAACCTTACCGTTACACTAACCTTAACCCTAAACTTAACCCTAACCCTAAGCCTAACCCTTACCCTTACCCTAACCCTAACCCTAACCCTAAACCTTAACCTAACCCTAAACCTAACCCTAACTCTAACACTTACCCTAACCCTAAACCTAACCCTAATCCTAACCTTTACACAAACCCTAAACCTAACCCTAACCCTAACACTTACCCTAACCCTAACCCTAGCAATCTCCCTAACCCTTACACTTAACCTAACCCTAACCCTAACTGTAACCCTAACCCTAACATTAACCCTAACCCTAACCCTTAACCTAACCCTAACCCTAACCCTTAACCTTACCCTAACCCTAAACCTAACCCTAAACCTAACCCTAACCCTTACCCTTACCCTAACCCTAAATTAACACTAACCATAACCCTAAACCTTCCCCTTCCCCTTACCCTAAACCTAACCCTAACCCTTACCCTAAACCTAATCCTAACCCTATCCCTAACCCTTATCCTTAACCTAACCATAACCCAAACCCTAACCCTAACCCTAAAACATACCCTTACCCTAACCCTAACCGTAACCCTAACCCTTATCCTAATCCTAAACTTAACCCAAACACTAAACCTAACCCTAATCCTAAACCTTACCCTTACCCTAACCCTAACCCTAAATCTAACCCTAACCCTAACCCTGACCCGAACCCTTAACCTAACCCTAACCCTAATCCTAACCCTAACCCTTACCCTTACCATAACCATAACCTTAACCCTAACACTAACCCTAACCCTAACCCTTACCCTTACCCTAACCCTAACTCTAACCCTAACCATAATACTTACCCTTAACCTAACCGTAACCCTAACCCTAACCCTTACCCAACACTAATCCTAACCCAAACCCTAACCGTTACCCTAACCCTAACCCTAACCTTTACCCTAACCCTTACCCTAACCCTAACCCTAACCCAAACCCCTAACCGTAACCCTTACTCTGATCCTAACCCTAACAATAACCCTCACCCTAATCCTTACCCTTAACCTAACCCTAACCCTAACTCTAACCCTAACCCTAACCCTAACCCTAACCTTTACCCTAAACCTAACCCTAACCCTTACCCTTACCCTAACCCTAAACCTTACCCTAACCCTAACCCTAACCCTGACCCTACCCCTACCCCTAGCCCTAATCCAAACCCTAAACCTTACCCTTATCTTTACCCTAAACCTAACCTTAACCCTTACCCTAAACCTATTCCTAACCCTATCCCTTATCCTTAACCTAACCCTATCCCTAACCCTAACCCTAAATCTCACCCTTACCCTAAACCTAACCCTAAACCTTAACCTAAACCTAACCTTAACCCTAAACCTTATCCTTACCTTAACCCTAACCCTAACCCTTACCCTTACCTAACCCTAAACCTAACCCTAACCCTAACCCTTACCCTAACCCTAACCTTAACTCCAACACTAAACCTAACCCTAACCATAACCCTAACACTTACCCTTACCCTAACCCTAACCCTAAACCTAACCATAACCGTAACCCTAACCCTTACAGAACCCTAAACCTAACCCTAACCCTAACCCTAAATCTAACCCTAACCCTAACCCTGACCCTAACCCTTAACTTAACCCTAACCTTAAACCTAACCCTAACCCTTACCCTTACCCTAACCCTAACCCTAATCCTAAACCTAATCCTAACCCTAAGCCTTACCTATCCCTAACCCTAATCCTAAGCCTATCCCTTACCCTTACCTAACTCTAACCTGAACCCTAAAACTAACCATAACCCTAACCCTTATCCGTACCCTAACCCTAACGCTAACCCTAACCCTTACACTTACCCTAACCCTAACCCTCACACTAACCCTAACTCTAATCCTAACATTAATCCTTACCTTTACCCTAACCTTAACCCTAAACCTAAACCTAACCCTAACACTAACCTTAACATTAACCCTTACCCTTACCCTAACAATAACCCTAAACTTAACCCTAACCCTAACCCTAACCCTTACCCTTACCCTACCCCTAACCCTAACCCTAACCCTTACCCTAACCTAACCCTAACCCTAACCCTAACACTTACCCTTACTCTAACCCTAACCCTTAGCCTACCCCTTACCCTAACCCTAGCCCTAACCCTAACCCTAAACCTAACCCTTATCCTAACCCTAATCCTAACCCCTAACCCTAACCCTAACCCTAACCCTAACCCTAACCCTTAACCTAACCCTAAACCACACCCTAATCCTAACTCTTACCCTAACCCTAACCTTAACTCCAACACTAAACCTAACCCTAACCCTAACACTAACCCTTACCCTAACCCTAACCCTAAACCTAACCATAACCCTAACCCTAACGCTTACCTGAACCCTAAACCTAACCCTAACCCTAAACCTAACCCTAACCCTAAAATTAACCCTAAACCTTACCCTTATCCTAACCCTAACCCTAAACCTAATCCTAACCCTAACACTTACCCTTAGCCTAAACCTAACCCTAACCCTAACCCTTACCCTTACCCGTACCCTAACCATAACGCTAACCCTAAACCTTACCCTTACCCTAACCCTAACGCTTACCCTAACCCTAACTCTAATCCTAACATTAACCCTTATCTTTACCCTAACCCTAACCCTAAACCTAAACCTAACCCTAACACTAACCTTAACATTAACCCTTAGCCTTACCCTAACCCTAAACTTAACCCTAACCCTAACCCTAACCTTACCCTTACCCTAACCCTAACCCTAACCCTAACACTTACCCTAACCCTAAACCTAACCCTAACCCTAACACCCTTAATCTAACCCTAACCCTAAGCCTAACACTTACCCTAACCCTAACTCTAACCCTAACCCTAACTTTTATCCTTACCCTAACCCTAACCCTTATACTAACCCTAACCCTAACCCCTAACCCTAACCCTAATCCTAACACTTACCCTAACCCTAACCCTAACCCTAACCCTAATCCTTACCTATCCCTAACCCTAAACCTAACCCAAACCCTAAACCTTACCCTTACCATAACCCTAAACCTAACCCTAAACCTATTCCTAACCCTAACACTATCCCTTATCCTTAACCTAACCCTATTCCTAACCCTAACCCTAAACCTTACCCTAACCCTAAACTTAACCCTAACCCTTAACCTAACCCTAACCCTAACCCTAACCCTAACCCTAACCCTTATTCTTAGCTTAACCCTAACCCTAACCCTAACCCTTACCCTTACCCTAACGCTAACCCTACCTCTAACCCTAACCCAAACCCTAACACATACCCTTACCCTAATCATAACCCTAATCCTAACCTAACCCTTAACCTAACCATAAACCTAACCCTAACCCTAACCCTTACCCTAACCCTAAACCTAATCCTAACCCTAACACTTACCCTTACCCTAACCCTTACCCTTACCCTAACCCTAACCCTAACCCTAAAACTAAACCTACCCCTAACACTAACCTTAACATTAACCCTTACCCTTACCCTAACCCTAACCCTAAACTTAACCCTAACCCTAACCCTAACTCTTACCCTTACCCTAACCCTAACCCTAACCCTAACCGTAACCCTTACCCTAACCCTAACCCTAACCCTAACACTTACCCTTACTATAACCCTAACCCTAAGCCTAACACTTACCCTAACCCTAGCCCTAACCCTAACCCTAATTCTTATCCTTACCCTAACCCGAACCCTTATCCTAACCCTAACCCTAACCCCTAACCCTAACCGTAACCCTACCCCTAACCCTAACCCAAACTATTACCCTTATCCTTACCCTAACTCTCAATCTAAACTTAATGATAACCATAACCCAAAATATAACCCTTACCCTAACCCTAACCCTAACCGTAATCCTTACCCTAACCCTAACCCTAATCCATACCCTTTCCCTAAACCTACCCTAACCCTAAACCTAAGCCTTACCATTACCCAAACCCTAACCCTAAACCTAACCCTAACTCTAAACCTAATCCTAACCCTAACCTTAACCCTAACCCTAACCCTAACTCTTACCCTTACCCTAACCCTAACCCTAACCTTAACACTAATCCTAACCCTTACCATAACCCTAAACCTAAACCTAACCCCTAAACGTATCCTTTACCCTGACCCTAACCCTAACAATAACCCTCACCCAAAACCTTACCTTTAACCTAATCCTAAACCTAACTCTAACCCTAACCCTGAACCTAACCCTTACCCTAACCCTAACCCTAACCCTTACCCTTACCCTAACCCTAAACCTAAACCTAACCCTAACCCTAACCCTTACATTAACTCTAACCCTAACCTTACCCTTACCATTACCCTAAACCTAACCCTAACCCCTACCCTAAACCTACTCCTAACCCTAACCCTAACCCTTAACCTAACCTATCCCTAACCCTAACGCTAAACCTTAAACTTACCCTAAACCTAACCCTAACCCTTAACCCAAACATAACCCTTAACCTAACCCTTATCCTTACCTTAACCCTAACCCTAACCCTAACCCTTACCCTTACCCTAATGCTAACCCTAAACCTAACCCTAACCCTAACCCTAACACATACCCTTACCGTAACCCTAACCCTAACCCTAACCTAACCCTTAACCTAACCGTAAACCTAACCCTAACCCTTACCCTAACCCTTACCCTAAGCCTAACCTTAACTCCAACACTATACCTAACCCTAACCCTAATCCTAACACTTACCCTTCCCCTAACCCTAACCCTAAACCTAACCATAAACCTAACCCTAACCCTTAAACGAACTCTAACCCTAAGACTAACCCTAACCTTTAACCTTACCCTAAACCTAACCCAACCCTAAACGTAACCCTAACCCTAAACTTAACCCTAACCCTTACCCTTACCCTAACCCTAACCCTAAACCTAATTCTAACCCTAACACTTACCCTTACCCTAAACCTAAACCTAACACTAACTCTTACCCTTACCCTAACCCTAACGCTAACCCTAACCCTTACCCTTACCCTAACCCTAACCCTTACCCTAACCCTAACTCTAATCATAACATTAACCCTTTCCCTTACCCTAACCCTAACCCTAACCCTAAACCTAACCCTAACACTAACCT
Organism: Megascapheus bottae; assembly: GCA_024803745.1. Taxonomy (NCBI): domain Eukaryota; kingdom Metazoa; phylum Chordata; class Mammalia; order Rodentia; family Geomyidae; genus Megascapheus; species Megascapheus bottae. The sequence goes on along the minus strand of JANJXV010000759.1, from coordinate 362,051 downwards.
TAACCCTAACCCTTACCCTTAACCTAACCCTAACAATAAACTTAACCCTAACCCTAAACCTAACCCTTACCCTTACCCTAACCCTAACCCTGACACTTACCCTAACCCTATACCTAACCCTAACCCTAACACTTACCCTAAGCCTAATCCTAAACCTCACCCCAAACCTTACCCTAACCCTAACTCTAACCCTAACCCTAACATTAACCCTAACCCTAACCCTTAACCTAACCCTAACCCTAACCCTTACCCTTACCCTAACCCTAAACCTAACCCTAAACCTAACCCTAACCCTAACCTTACCCTTACGCTAAACTAACACTAACCATAACCCTAAACCTTACCCTTCCGCTTACCCTAACCCTAACCCTAACCCTAACCCTAACCCTATCCCTAACCCTTATCCTTAACCTAACCCTAACCCAAACCCTAACCCTAACCCTAAAACATTCCCTTACCTGTTGGGAGCCAGAGTGGAATCAAACTGTACCTTGACTTGCATCAGACGATGGCTATATTGTCTTATTGCTTTCTGGCCCTATTCTATGTAAATGACCTGAGAATTACCATATGAATGTAACACCTGGAGGTTGCCTGGGAGAGGAGGAGGGAAGAAGGGGGAGGGGAAAATAAACGCGGCAGTCTAGTCAGTCTTTGCCTGGACTGCGGGCATCCCGGACCCGGTGTGTCTGTCTCTCTTCTTTTTCTTCCTAGTCCTTGTCCCCTATTTCAGGAACCCCAATCTGCGAACCCTGGTTTGCTGCCGGTTGGCCCCGGCATCTGGCGCCCGAACAGGGACCCTGAAAATCTGGGACGAAGGTGAAGGACCCCTCCTTGTGGTGAGTAACACATGGTAGGACTATTAAGAGAGTATAGTCAGGAGTAAAAATTATGGGTCAAGCTAATAGCCATGGGTTATTTCTACCGATCTTAACAGGCCTATTTGAAGCCCACGGAACTTGGGTGGAAAAAGGGGTGCTTCAGAGCTTCCTACAGTTTCTCGAGGAGGCATACCCGAGGTCTATAGAGGAGGAATTCCAAAACGCCTGGCAGCGGATAGGAAAAAGAATTCAAGATTATTATAATGTATATGGCCCCGAAAAGACCCCAGTAGAGGCTACTACTGTATGGAATTTAGTAAGTAAATACATAGATCCTCTACATGAAGATGCTGAACTTAATCTTGAATTAAGGGAACTTTATGAGTTAAAGGACCCTTCTGAAGAACCTGAGGCTGAGCCATATGCTGCAGCCCAAGAGAGTCTAAGTGAGATCTTGCAAAGGGAACAACAACCAGTAGATATTGAGTATCAGAATTCAGGTTTGAATATCAAGGAGGAAAGTTATGATGAGTCAATGGAGGGCCGGGTGGCTACGATAGAGAAGAAGTTAGAAGAAATGCTACATCTTCTATCGAAAATGGGGATAGAGCAGAGAGCCCCCCCAGAAGTAGGAAAGAAATATGACCCTCAGGCCACTATGGTGTCTGATTCTAAACCTTACCCCTCACACCCACCGCCTCCAGCTGCAGCCTTACGGCCTCAATCCCTTTCTCAACCTTTAGGCAAGCCTAAAGGCCCTAGCAACAAGTCCCTTTTAACAGGCACTACAACCAGGCACAGTGCATCGCAATTAAACCTGACTCAGGCTGCTAGAGAGAGGGAAGATATTTCAGGGCCTCGATGCTTCCCTAGTTTAGTTGATCATGATGAACCAGAATACCATCAACCTGTTCCTGTTAAACTATTACAGGATTTAAAAAATGCCTGCTCCCAATATGGGCCAACTGCCCCTTTTACTCAAGTAATATTGGAGGCCGCGTGTGCTGGTATTGTATGCCCAAATGACTGGAAGCGGCTTGCCAGAGCATGCCTTAGTGCAGGAGAGTACTTATTATGGGAGACAGAGTTCACTGCACAGTGTCGGGCTAAAATTGAAACAAATAGGTCTAAGAACCTGCCTTACACTGTTGATCAGTTGTTAGGAGAGGGAACCTATTAAAACACCGAAGATCAATTGGGTTATGCAAAGGAAGCCTATTTACAAATAAATGCTGCGGCGAGAGAGGCTTGGAAAAGGTTACGCAATTCCAATCCTACAAAAAATGTAGTAGAAGTTAAACAGGGACGTCAAATAGTTAAAACTTGCTCCAACTGTGTGCCCTTCTCACCAGCTCCTCATTTAGGCATAAATCCACGAGGACTGCTTTCTAATCACGTTTGGCAGATGGATGTCACACATGTTCCATCATTTGGCCGATTAAAATATGTTCATGTTACTGTAGATACTTATTCTAATTTTATCCTGGCCACCCCCCTTGCTGGTGAAGCTACTAAACATTGTATTTCTCACTGCATTCGATGCTTTGCTGTGATGGGGATTCCCTCGCAAATAAAAACAGATAATGGCCCTGGCTATGCAGGCCGAGCATTTCCATCCTTCTGCCATTCCTATAATATCACTCATATTACAGGCATTCCTTACAATCCTCAAGGTCAAGGCATCGTGGAGAGAGCTAATGGATTATTAAAACATAAAATTGCTAAAATACAGAAAGGAGAGTCGTATCCCGCTACCCCTGTGAATATACTTAATTATGCTTTATTTGTTTTAAATTTTTTGAATTTGGATTCAAATAATTTATCTGCTGCTCAGCGATTCTGGGAAAAAAGAGAGCAGCGTCCTTTTGCCTTAGTAAAGTGGAAGGATCCCCTAACTGGTGCTTGGCATCGACCCGATCCTGTTCTAACCTGGGGTCGAGGGCATGTATGTGTTTTTTCACAAGGAGAAAATGACGCCCGCTGGCTGCCAGAACGCTGCGTTCGGATCGTGGAGAGTGACAGTGGCCATCCAAGCAGCGACTCACTGGGCCTACACCCCCAACCCTCCAGTGGTGCATCCTGCGACGTGGGAAGGACCTGAGTTATTTGTGCATGTCAATTGGGACTGCTACTGATCCACTTGTTCCACACATTCATATGAGCTGTGTTTCTCCTCCTTTTACTATTATGTAGGGACCTTTTAACATACTCATTGACTACACAATTTAATATGTGACAATTGTTCTTTTACAAATTGTATACTATTGAGATAAAGGATTGTTCTTTTTATTTTGTCTTTACCATCCCTCTTCTTAATAACCTCTTTTTGTAAAAGATGCCCAGGTGAAAAGCAAAGGCCTCCAGAGGTAAGTAGAAGTCTGCCGACCCCCTGTATGTCTGTGTTTTGTTTTATTTTATTATTTTATTTCTTTTTTTTTAAAGGTGCACTGTGGGCCTAAAATAGAGGCCTGGGTGGTCAAGGGACGCCTTGACCCCCCTTCCCCTTCTGAGTTTCTTGTCGATAACAAGGCATACCTGAGAGTCCCACCAGCAAGACATGTCTAAATCTAAAAATAACTGTTTGGTGAAAACATTCATTTGAGCTCATGTTTTTTGTGTTAAGTGTATCTGATTGAGTCCAATTTTCTTGTTATATGTCAATGTCTGATTATTTAAAAGTCTCCATTTCTCTGTCTTGTTTGTATTACATATTTTTCCTTGTCCAGTTTTGTCTTTAAAATTGGTACCATTTCTAAGTATGGATCCTTATGGTTTTTCTGTGCGTACTCAAGCACACATCCTTGTTATTTATTTGAACATTTCTGGGCCTAGTATGGCCGCTCCCCCATGTCTGCAGTTGTGACAAGCCCTGGAAAAATAAATTCCAGCTAAGTTGCCTTGCAAGAAGTTTTGTTTTGAACCTGGTTCTCACCTGTAAGAGTAAAATTGGCAAAACTCTCTTGAAACAAACTTCCAGAAAATGAATGGCCGATATTAATTTTGTGCGCTTTTAAGATCTTTGAGTATGAATGTGTGTGCGAATGGGTGTGAGTGAACATGTTCAAGGTTAAATTACCAGCATGCTGTATAAAACAATGGATAAATTAATACTTAAACACAAAGGCAATTGGGTAAATCTAAGCTTAAAAGTTCAAGAAAAATATTAGGTTTGAATGTTTTACAATGTCTCAAAGGATTATTATGTTGTCTTAAAGAAAAACTGGTAAATATTTTTCTAGATCATGAAATCTGCATTTTATTGCAAGGCATACAGCTGTTTACATTGTAAACATTGTATCCTGTTCAGCACAGAGGTGTTAGGGAATTTGGGATTTATTACTTTAAGTTAAAGTTTGGAAACATGTATTAGAGATTTAAATGTAAAATTGTTCATTAACGTCAGAAACTTTGCCTGTCTTTTCTTGCAATCTGACACTAGAAATCTGATGGTAAAAATGTGGATAATGTGATTAGTATTTTAAAGGAATGTTTAAAGGTTTATCTATGCAATTGGGTGTATTTTAAAAAAAAGGAAGGAAACTAAGTCCAGACTTAGACTTTTGGTGCACTGATGTCTATAGTTCTTGCATTAGGGAAAAACTGTTATTTGAGTTTAAACTGTTGTTGGAGTTTTAGACAGTAATCTAAACTGCAAAAAAAAGGGGGGGCCCTTTTCTAAAAGGCAAGAGGAGTGCCTTGAGCCCTAGGGGGCCAGAAGGCAGAAGGAGTTCTTTGTGCCCTTAAAGGTTTTTCAATTGCAAATAAAGGCTAAGATGTTAATTGTTTAAGCCAGTATCAGCAAGAGTTTTTAAGAACATTGGAAATGGGTTTCTGAACAAAATTTAAAAGTAAAGTTGTCCTAAAGTTTTATTTCTAAAAAAGAAACAAGGAAAATTAGGACTACCAAAGTAATTGCTTAATTGCTATTTCAGCTTGCTCTTGTAAGTTACCTTATAGCAACTTCCAGCTAGCCCATGGAGAAGAACAGCAATCCTTATTCAGATGTAACTTTGGCTTTTACCAGGTTCTAGGTAAGCTCATGCTTAGAGACTATTTCTGTGTTGACCACCTTTTTGCTTTAATTGGAGTAACGTGGCCTTTTGTAGGACTCACTGATCTGAAAACTCAGTTTTGAGCCAACCCCGGGCAAAGCAAAGTCCCTGTGAGATTGTGGTGTCTAATCTGCCAGCAGTATGCTGGGACAGAGTTGCTTTGGAGCTCGAAGTGGCAGAGTGCTAGCTCTGAGCTGAAAAGCTGGAGGGAAGCACTCAGGCACCAAGCTCGGGACTCACAGTGGCAGGGTGCTAGCCTTGAGCTGGAGAGCTGAGAGACAGTACCCAGGCCCCGAGTTCAAGTACAGCAACCAACAAAGTGAAATGCCAATGGCATGTTTATCCCTGTGTGGAGAGACACTACTGGGACACGAAAGCCTCTGCTTGGATGTCAGAGATGGTGTCAGATTTTAGTCACTTGTGCTTGGCCAATCAAATTAATCAGAGCCGGGAGGTCATAGAATAGTTTGTAAGCATGCCTTACTAATGCCCGTGCCTTTCATAACTGGGCAGGAACTTGTCAATCTTCTGTGATAGCGGGTAGTTTAAAGTCCTAATTGAGTAAAATTTTTATTTTTTATTTTTGACACCAGCCACAAATTCAGGAAAAGTTTGTGGATCTGAGGCTTGTGTCTCTATTAATCTGTTTAGATCTGACAACTGAAGCATTGTTAAGGATGCAGAAATTTAGTTCCCCAGACAATCAAGAAAAAGCCTTTGCAAATGGGTGCTAGGTAGGCTGCGCTGTTGTGGCCAAGGATGGTTTGTGAAGTTGTTGAATGTCAAGTATGATCTCTAGTTTGGAGTAGATTGTTGTTCCTGGTGTCTAATCCTTGCAACCCCATGATAAAACAGGCTGGGCTTCTTAAGGTCCCTGGTCAAGCGCGGAGACGGCGCCCCTGAGTCAACTTGAAGAAGTCACGGAAGTTGAATCTCCGCCCATCAAATCCCCGTTGGACCAAGGGACCAAAGTCATTTTTGGAAAATGTGACAGGATAAATTAGGGGTATAGAAAAGAGTAAAAATTGCACTTGTGTTTCTTTTAAAATAAAAAACGGGGGACATGTTGGGAGCCAGAGTGGAATCAAACTGTACCTTGACTTGCATCAGACGATGGCTATATTGTCTTATTGCTTTCTGGCCCTATTCTATGTAAATGACCTGAGAATTACCATATGAATGTAACACCTGGAGGTTGCCTGGGAGAGGAGGAGGGAAGAAGGGGGAGGGGAAAATAAACGCGGCAGTCTAGTCAGTCTTTGCCTGGACTGCGGACATCCCGGACCCGGTGTGTCTGTCTCTCTTCTTTTTCTTCCTAGTCCTTGTCCCCTATTTCAGGAACCCCAATCTGCGAACCCTGGTTTGCTACCGGTTGGCCCCGGCACTTACCCTAACCCTAACTGTAACCCTAAACCTTATCCTAATCCTAACCTTAACCCAAACACTAAACCAAACCCTAACCCTAAACCTTACCCTTACCCTAACCCTAACCCTAAATCTAACCCTAACTCTAACCATAACCCTAACCCTTAACCTAACCCTAACCGTAATAATAACCCTAACCCTTACCCTTACCCTAACCCTAACCTTAACCCTAAAACTAACCCTAACCCTAACCGTTACCCTTACCCTAACCCTAACCCTAACACTTACCCTTAACCTAACCGTAACCCTAAACCTAACTCTTACCCAACCCTAACCCTAACCCAAACCCTAACCGTTAACCTAACCCTAACACTAACACTAACCCTAACCCTTACCCTAACCCTAACCCTAACCCTAACCCAAACCCCTAACCGTAACCCTTACCCTAACCTAACCCTAACCATAACCCTAAACCTTTCCCATACCCTTACCCTAAACTTAACCCTAACCCTTACCCTAAACCTAATCCTAACCCTATCCCTAACCCTTATCCTTAACCTAACCCTAACCCAAAACTTAACCCTATCCCTAAAACATGCCCTTACCCTAACCCTAACCGTAACCCTAACCCTTATCCTAATCCTAACCTTAACCCAAACACTAAACCTAACCCTAACCCTAAAACTTACCCTTACCCTAACCCTAACCCTAAATCTAAAATTAACCCTAACCCTAACCCTAACCCTTAACCTAACCCTAACCCTAATCCTAACCCTAACACTTAACCTTACCCTAACCCTAATCTTAACCCTAAAACTAACCCTAACCTTAACCCTTACCCTTACCCTAACCCTAACTCTAACCCTAACCCTAACACTTACCCTTAACCTAACGGTAACCCTAAACCTAAACCTTACCCAACCCTAACCCTAAACCAAACCCTAACCGTTAACCTAACCCTAACCCTAACACTAACCCTAACCCTTACCCTAACCCTAACCCTCACCCAAACCCCTAACCGTAACCCTTACCCTGACCCTAACCCTAACAATAACCCTCACCCTAATCCTTACCCTTAACCTGACCCTAAACCTAACTCTAACCCTAACACTAACTCTAACCCTAACACTAACCCTAAACCAAACACTAAACCTTATGCTTGCCATTACCCTAAACCTAACCCTAACCCTTACCCTAAACCTATTCCTAACCCTAACCCTATCTCTTATCCTTAAGCGAACCCTATCCCTAACCCTAATCCCAAACCTTACTCTTACCCTAAACCTAACCCTAACCCTAACACTTATCCTTACCTTAACCCTAACCCTAACCCTTATCCTTACTTTAAACCTAACCCTAACCCTTACCCTTACCCTAATGCTAACCCTAACCCTAACCCTAACTCTAACACATACCCTTACCCTAAACCTAACCCTAACCCTAACCCTTACCCTAACCCTAACCTTAACTCCAACATGAAACCTAACCGTAAACCTAACCCTAACACTTACCCTTACCCTAACCCGAACCCTAAACCTAACCATAACCCTAACCCTAACCCTTACCCGAACCCTAAACCTAACCCTAACCCTAAACCTAACCCTAACCCTTACCCTTACCCTAACCCTAACCCTAAACCTAATCTTAACCCTAACACTTACCCTTACCCTAAACCTAACCCTAACCCTAACCCTTACCCATATCCTAACCCTAACACTAACCCTAACCCTTACCCTTACCCTAACCCTAACCCTTACCCTAACCCTAACTCTAATCCTAAAATTAACTCTTACCTTTACCCTTACCCTAACCCTAACCCTAACCCTAACCCTAAACCTAACCCTAACACTAACCTTAACCCTAACCCTTACCCTTACGCTAACCCTAACCCTAAACTTGACCCTAACTCTAACTCTAACCCTTACACTTACCCTAAACCTAACCCTAACCCTTACCCTAACCCTAACTCTAATCCTAACATTAAGCCATACCTTTACCCTAACCCTAACCCTAAACCTAAACCTAACCCTAACACTAACCTTAATATTAACCCTTACCCTTACCCTAACCCTAAACCTAAACTTAACCCTAACCCTAACACTAACCCTAACCCTTACCCTAAACCTAACTCTAATCCTAACATTAATGCTTACCTTTACCCTTACCCTAACCCTAAACCTAAACCTTACCCTAACACTAACCTTAATATTAACCCTTACCCTTACCCTAACCCTAACCCTAAACTTAACCCTAACCCTAACCCTAACCCTTACCCTTACCCTAACCCTAACCCTAACCCTTACCCTAATCCTAACCCTAACCCTAACACTTACACTTACTGTAACCCTAACCCTAAGCCTAACACTTACGCTAACCCTAAACCTAACCCTAACCCTTACCCGAACCCTTAACCTAACCCTAACCCTAAACCTAACCCTAACCCTAAACTTAACCCTATCCCTTACCCTTACCCTAAACCTAACCCTAAACCTAATCCTAACATTAACCCTTACCTTTACCCTTACCCTAACCCTAAACCTAAACCTAACCCTAACACTAACCTTAATATTAACCCTTACCCTTACCCTAACCCTAACCCTAAACTTAACCCTAACCCTAACCCTAACCCTTATCCTTACCCTAACCCTAACCCTAACCCTTACCCTAACCCTAACCCTAACCCTAACCCTTACACTTATCCTTACCCTAACCCTAAACCTAAACTTAATGCTAACCATAACCCTAAACCTAAACCTTACCCTAACCCTAACCCTAACCCTAAACCTTACCCTAACCCTAACCCATACTCTTTCCCTAAACCTACCCTAACCCTAAACCTAACACTTACCCTTACCCAAACCCTAACCCTAAACCTAACCCTAACCCTAACCCTAATCCTAACCCTAACCTTAACCCTAACACTAACCATAATCCTCACCCTTACCCTAACCCTAACCTTAACCCTAACTCTAACACTTACGGTTACAATAACCCTTACCCTAACCCTTAACCTAACTCTAGCCTTAACCCTAACCCTACCCTTACCCTAAACCTAAACCTAACTCTAACCCTAACCTTAACCCTAACCCTAACCTATACACTAACCCTAACCCACACCCTTACCCTACCCCTAACTCTAACCCTAAACCTAAACTTAACCCTAAACCTAACCCTAACCCTTACACTTACCCTTACCCTAACCCTAACCGTAACGCTAACCCTAATACTTACCCTAACCCTAACCTTAACCACAACACTAAACCTAACCCTAACCCTAACCCTAACCCTTACACTTACCCTAACCCTAACCGTAAACCTAACCCTAACCCTAAACCTAACACTTACCTTAACCCTAACCCTAATCCTAACCCTTAACCTAACACCTAACCCTAACCCTAAACCTAACCCTAACGCTTACCCTTATCCAAACCCTAACCCTAACCCTAACACTTACCCTAACCTTGACCCTAACCCTTCCCTAAACCTAACCCTAACACTTACCCTTACCCTAACCCTAACCCTAAACCTAACCATAACCCTAACCCTAACCCTTACCCGAACCCTAAACCTAACCCTAAACCTTACCCTTACCCTAACCCTAACCCTAAACCTAATCCTAAACCTAACACTTACCGTTACCCTAAACCTAACCCCAACCCTAACCCTTACCCATATCCTAACCCTAACGCTAACCCTAACCATTACCCCTACCCTAACCCTAACCCTTACCCTAAACCTAACTCAAATCCTAACATTAACCCTTACCTTTACCCTAACCCTAACCCTAAACCTAACCCTAACACTAACCTTAACTCTAACCCTTACCGTTACCCTAACCCTAACCCTAAACTTAACCCTAACCCTAACCCTAACCCTTACCCATACCCTAACCATAACCCTTACTCTTACCCTAACTCTAATCCTAACATTAACCCTTACCTTTACCCTAACCCTAACCCTAAACCTAAACCTAACCCGAACACAAAAATTAACATTAACCCTTACCCTTACCCTAACCTAACCCTAAACTTAACCCTAACCCTAACCCTAACCCTTACCCTTACCCTAACCCTAACCCTTACCCTAACCCTAACTCTTACCCTAACCCTAACACTTACCCTTACTCTAACCGTAACCCTAATCCGAACACTGACCATAACCCTAAACCTAACCCTAACCCTAACTCTTATCCTTACCCTAAACCTAACCCTTATCCTAACCCTAAACCCTAACCCTAACCGTAACCCTAACCCTAACCCTAACCCTTACACTTATCCTTACCCTAACCAAAACCTAAACTTAATGCTAACCATAACCCTAAACATAAACCTTACCCTAACCCTAACCCTAACCCTAATCCTTACCCTAACCCTAACCCATACCCTTTCCCTAAAACTACCCTAACCCTAACCCTAACACTTACCCTTACTGTAACCCTAACCATAAGCCTAACACTTACGCTAACCCTAAACCTAATCCTAACCCTTACCCGAACCCTTAACCTAACCCTAACCCTAAACCTAACCCTAACCCTAAACTTAACCCTATCCCTTACCCTTACCCTAAACCTAACCCTAAACCTAATCCTAACCCTAACACTTACAGTTACCCTAAACCTAACCCTTACCCTAACCCTTACCCGTACCCTAACCCTAACGCTAAAAATAACCCTTACCCTTACTCTAACCCTAACCCTTACCCTAACCCTAACTCTAATCCTAACATTAACCCTCACCTTTACCCTAACCCTAACCCTAAAACTAAACATAAACCTAACACTAACCTTAACATTAACCCTAACCCTTACCCTAACCCTAACCCTAAACTTAACCCTAAACCTAACCCTAACCCTTAACCTTACCCTAACCCTAACCCTAAACCTTACCCTAACTCTTACCCTAACCCTAACGCTTACCCTTACTCTAACCCTAACCCTAATCCGAACACTTAACCTAACCCTAAACCTAACCCTAACCCTAACTCTTATCCTTACCCTAAACCTAACCCTTATCCTAACCCTAAACCCTAACCCTAACCGTAACCCTAACCCTAACCCTAACCCTTACACTTATCCTTACCCTAACCCTAAACCTAAACTTAATGCTAACCATAACCCTAAACCTAAACCTTACCCTAACCCTAACCCTAACCCTAAACCTTACCCTAACCCTAACCCATACTCTTTCCCTAAACCTACCCTAACCCTAAACCTAACACTTACCCTTACCCAAACCCTAACCCTAAACCTAACCCTAACCCTAACCCTAATCCTAACCCTAACCTTAACCCTAACACTAACCATAATCCTCACCCTTACCCTAACCCTAACCTTAACCCTAACTCTAACACTTACGGTTACAATAACCCTTACCCTAACCCTTAACCTAACTCTAGCCTTAACCCTAACCCTACCCTTACCCTAAACCTAAACCTAACTCTAACCCTAACCTTAACCCTAACCCTAACCTATACACTAACCCTAACCCACACCCTTACCCTACCCCTAACTCTAACCCTAAACCTAAACTTAACCCTAAACCTAACCCTAACCCTTACACTTACCCTTACCCTAACCCTAACCGTAACGCTAACCCTAATACTTACCCTAACCCTAACCTTAACCACAACACTAAACCTAACCCTAACCCTAACCCTAACCCTTACACTTACCCTAACCCTAACCGTAAACCTAACCCTAACCCTAAACCTAACACTTACCTTAACCCTAACCCTAATCCTAACCCTTAACCTAACACCTAACCCTAACCCTAAACCTAACCCTAACGCTTACCCTTATCCAAACCCTAACCCTAACCCTAACACTTACCCTAACCTTGACCCTAACCCTTCCCTAAACCTAACCCTAACACTTACCCTTACCCTAACCCTAACCCTAAACCTAACCATAACCCTAACCCTAACCCTTACCCGAACCCTAAACCTAACCCTAAACCTTACCCTTACCCTAACCCTAACCCTAAACCTAATCCTAAACCTAACACTTACCGTTACCCTAAACCTAACCCCAACCCTAACCCTTACCCATATCCTAACCCTAACGCTAACCCTAACCATTACCCCTACCCTAACCCTAACCCTTACCCTAAACCTAACTCAAATCCTAACATTAACCCTTACCTTTACCCTAACCCTAACCCTAAACCTAACCCTAACACTAACCTTAACTCTAACCCTTACCGTTACCCTAACCCTAACCCTAAACTTAACCCTAACCCTAACCCTAACCCTTACCCATACCCTAACCATAACCCTTACTCTTACCCTAACTCTAATCCTAACATTAACCCTTACCTTTACCCTAACCCTAACCCTAAACCTAAACCTAACCCGAACACAAAAATTAACATTAACCCTTACCCTTACCCTAACCTAACCCTAAACTTAACCCTAACCCTAACCCTAACCCTTACCCTTACCCTAACCCTAACCCTTACCCTAACCCTAACCCTAACCCTAACCTTAACACTAACTCTTACAATAACCCTAACCCTAACCCTTAACCTAACTCTAGCCTTAACCCTAAACCTAACCCTTACCCTAAACCTAAACCTAAATCTAACCCTAACCTAAACCCTAACCCTAACCTATACACTAACCCTAACCCTCACCCTTACCCTAACCCTAATCCTAACCCTAAACCTAACCTTAACCATAACCCTAACCCTAGCCCTTACCCTTAACCTAACCCTAACCCTAATCCTAACCCTAACCCTTATACTTACCCTAACCCTAACCTTAACCCCAACACTAAACCTAAAACTAACCCTAACCCTAACCCTTACACTTACCCTATCCCTAACCATAAACCTAACCCTAACCCTAACCCTAACACTTCCCCTAACCCTAACCCTAATCCTAACCCTTACCCTAACACCTAACCCCAACCCTAAACCTAACCCTAACGCTTACCCTCACCCAAACCCTAACCCTAACCCTAACACTTACCCTAAACTTGACCCTAACCCTTCCCTAATCCTAACCCTAACCCTTACCCAACCCTAACCCTAACCCTAACCCTAACCCTTACCCTAACCCTAACACTAACCCTAACCCATACCCTAACACTAAACCTAACCCAAACCCCTAAACGTAAACTTTACCCTGACTCTAACCCTAACAATAACCCTCACCCTAAACCTTACCTTTAAGCTAACCCCAACCCTAACTCTAACCCGAACCCCGCACCTAACCCTTAGCCTAACCCTAACCCTAACCCTTACCCGTACCCTAAACCTAAACCTAAACCTAACCCCAACCCTAACCCTTACCCTAACCCTAACCCTGACCCTAACCCTAAACCTTACCCTTACCATTACCCTAAACCAACCCTAACCCTTACCCTAAACCTATTCCTAACCCTAAACCTAACCCTAAACCTAACCCTAACCCTAACCTAACCCTACCACTAACACTTACCCTTATCCTTACCTTAACCCTAACCCTATCCCTAACCCTTACCCTTACCCTAACGCTAACCCTAACCCTAACCCTAACCCTAACACTAACACATACCCTTACCCTAACCCTAAACCTAACCCTAACCTAACCCTTAACCTAACCCTAAACCTAACCTTAACCCTTACCATAACCCTTACCCTAAGCCTAACCTTAACTCCAGCACTAAACCTAACCCTAACCCTAACCATAACCCTTACCCGAACATTAACCCTAATCCTAACCCTAACCCTTACCCTTACCCTAAACCTAACCCAACCCTAAACCTAACCCTAAACCTAAACTTCACCCTAACCCTTACCCTTACCCTAACCCTAACCCTAAACCTAATCCTAACCCTAAACCTTACCCTTACCCTAAACCTAACCCTAAGCCTAACCCTTACACTTACCCTAACCCTAACACTAACCCCAACCCTTACCCTTACCCTAACCCTAACCCTTACCCTAACCCTAACTCTAATCATAACATTAACCCTTTCCCTTACCCTAACCCTAACCCTAACCCTAAAACTAACCCTAACACGAACCTTAACCCTAACCCTACCCTTAACCTAACCCTAACCCTAAACTTAACCATAACCCTAACCCTAACCCTTACCCTTACCCTTACCATAATCCTAACCCTAACCTTAACCCTAACCTCAACACTAACCTTAACCTAACCCTTACCCTAACCCTAACCCTAACCCAGCCCTCACCCCTACCCTTACAGTAACCCTAACCCTAAACCTAAACCTAACCCTAACACTAACCCTAACCCTAACGCTATCCCTAAGCCTTGCCCTTTCCTTAACCATAAAACCTTACCTTAACGCTAACCCTAAACCTTACCCTAACCCTAACCCTAAACCTAACCCTAACCCTTACCTTACCCTTGCCCTCACCCTAACCCTAACCCTAACCTTAACCACAACCCTAACCCTAACCGTAATCCTAACCCTTACCCTTACCCTTACCCTAATCGTAACCCTAAACCTAACCCTAAGCCTAACCCTAACCCTAAACATAACCTTAATGCTAACCCTAACCCTAACCATAAACCTAACCCTTACCCCAACCCTTACCTAACCCTAACCATTACGCTTACATTAACCCCTAACCCTAACCCTAACCCTAACCCTTACCCTTACCCTAACCCTAACCCTAACCATAACCCTAAGCCTATCCCTAACCCTTACCGTAATCCTAAACCTAAACCTAAACCTAACTATAACACTAACCCTAACACTAACGCTAACCCTAACCCTAACCCTTACCCTTACCCTAACTCTAACCCTTACTTTAACGCTAACCCTAAAACTTACCCTAACCCTATCCCTAACCCTAACCCTTACCCCTACCCTAACCCTAAACATAACCCTAACCTTAACCCTAACCATAACCCTAACCCTAAACCTTACCCTTACCCTAACCCTAACCATAAACCTAACCGTAACCCTAACCCTAACCCTAACCCAACCCTTACCCTTACCCTAAACCTAACCCTAAACCTAACACTAACCCTAACTCTAAACCTAACCATAACCCTAACCCTAACACTAACCGTAACCCTTACCCTAACCCTAACCTTAACCTAACCCTCACCCTAACCCTCACCGTTACACTTACCCTAACACTAACCCTAACCCTAACTCTTATCCTTACCCTAACCCTAACTCTAAACCTAACTCTAACCCTAACCCTAAGCCTAAAGCTTACCCTTACCCTAACCCTAAACCTAAATCTAAACTTTACCCTTACCCTAACCCTAACCCTAACCTTAATCCCAACCCTAACCCTAACCATAATCATAACCCTTACCCTTAACCTAATCCTAACACTAAACCTAACCCTAAGCCTAACCCTAACCCTAACTTACCCCAAATGTAACCCTAACCCTAACCCTAACTTTAACTCTAACCCTAACCCTAAGCCTTACCCAAACCCTAACCTAACCCTAACCATTACACTTACTCTAACCCCTAACCCAAACCCTTACCCTTACCCTAAACCTAACCCTTACCCTAACCCTAATCCTAAACCTAATACTAACCCTAACCCTAACCCAACCCTAACCCTAACCCCTAACCCTAACCCTTACCCTTACCCTAACCCTAACCCTAACCCTAACGTGTAACCCTAACCCTAACCCTAACCCTAAACCTAACCCTAAACCTAACTCTAAACCTAACCATAACCCTAGCCCTAACCCTAACCGTAACCCTTACCCTAACCCTAACCTTAACCTAACCCTAACCCTAACCCTAACCCTCACCTTTACACTTACCCTAACACTAACCCTAATCCTAACCCTTACCCTTACCCTAACCCTAACCCTAATCCTTACCCTAACCCTAACCCTAACCCTAATCCTTACCCTAACCCTAACTCTAAACCTAACCCTTACCCTAACCCTTACCTTTCCCTAACCCTAATCCTTACCCTAACCCTAACACTGATCCTAACCCTTACCCTAAACCTTACCCTTTCCCTACCCTAAACTTAACCCTGACCCTAACCCAAACCCTAACCCCTAACCCGAACCCTAACCCTAACCCTAAGCCTTACCCTTACACTAACCCTAACCCTATCCCTAAACCTAACACTTACCGTAACGCTAAACCTAACACTAAACCTAACCCTAACCCTAAACCTAAAACTAATCCTAACCCTAACCCTTACCCTTACCCTAACTCTAACCCTAACTCTAACCCTAAACCTAATCCTAAACCTTACCCTTACCCTAACCCTAACTCTAACCCTTAACCTAACCCTAACCCTAACCCTAACCCTAACCCCTAACCCTAACCCTTACCCTAACCCTAACCCTAACACTATCCCTTCCCCTAACCCTTACCCTAACCCTAATCCTAACCCTAACACTAACTCTTACCCTAACTCTAACCATTACCCTAAACCTAACCCTAAACCCTAACCCTAACACTAACCCTTCCCTTACCATAATCCTAACCCTAACCTTAACCCTAACCCTAACCCTAACCCTAACCCCTACCCTTACCTTAATCCTAACCCTAAACCTAACCATAACACTAACCCTAACCCTAACGCTAACCCTAACCCTAACCCTTACCCTTACACTAACCCTAACCCTAACCTTAACGCTAACCCTAAACCTTACCCTAACCCTAACCCTAACCCTAACCCTTACTCTTACCCTAACCCTAACCCTAACCCTAACCTTAATCCCAATCCTAACAATAAACGTAATCCTAACCCTTACCATTACCCTAATCCTAAGCCTAAACCTAAACCTAACCCTAACCCTAACCCTTACCCTTACCCTAACTCTAACTCTAACTCTAACCCTAACCCTAATCCTAAACCTTACCCTTACCCTAACCCTAACTCTAACCATTAACCTACCCCTAACCCTAACCCTAACCCTAACACTAACTCTTACCCTAACCCTAACCATTACCCTAAACCTAACCCTAAACCTAACACTAACCCTTAACCTTACCCTAACCCTAACCCTAAATCTTGCCCTAACACTTACCCTAACCCTAACCCTAATTCTAACCCTAACCCTAACCCTAACCCCTAACCCTAACCCTAACTGTAACCATAACACTTACCCTTATCCTAACCCTAACTCTAACCCTAACCCTAACCCTAACACTTACCCTTACACTAACCCTAACCCTAACACTTAACCTACCCTTACCCTAACCGTAACCCTAACCCTTGCCATAACCCTAACCCTAACCCCTAAACCTAACCCTAACCCTAACTCTAAACCTTACTCTTACCCTAACACTATCCCTAAACCTAACCCTAACCCTTACCCTAACGCTAACTCTAACCCATAACCCTAACCCTAACCCTAACCCTTACACTTATCCTAAACCTAATCCTAAACCTAACCCTATCCGTAACACTTACCCTGACCCTGAAACTAAGCCTAACCCTAATCATTACCCTAACCCTAACCCTAACCCCTAACCCTAACCCTAACCCTAACACTTACCCTTACCCTAACCCTAACCCTAACCCTTAACCTAACCCTAACCCTAACCCTTAACCTAACCCTAACCCTAACCCTAGCACCTAACCCTAACCCTAAAACTCACCCTAACCCTAAACCTAACCCTAATTCTTACCCTAACCCTAACCCTAACCTTAACCCCACGTCCAAACCTAAACCTAACCTTTACCCTTACCCTAACCCTAACCCTAACCCTAACCCTAATCCTAACACTAACCCTATCCCTGACACATACCCTTACCCTAAAACAAAGCCTAACCCTAATCATTACCCTAACCCTAACCCTAACAACTAACCCTAACCCTAAACCTAACCCTAACTCTAACACTTACCCTTACCCTAGTCCAAACCCTAACCCAAACCCTTTACCTAATCCCACCTCCAAACCTAATCCTAACCCTTACCCTTACCCTAACGCTAACCCTAAAGTAACCTAACCCTAACCCTAACCCTAATCCTAACCCTAATCCTAACCCTAACACTAACCTAACCCTAACAATTACCCTTACCCTAAACCTAACCCCAAACCTAACCCTAACCCTAACCCTAACCCTTACCCTTACCCTTACCCTAAACCTAACCCTAACCCTAAACATTACCCCTACCCTAACCCTAAACTTAACCCTAACCCTAACCCCTAACCCTAACCCTAACCCTTACCCTTACCATAATCCTAACCCTAACCTTAACCCTAACCTCAACACTAACCTTAACAAAACCCTTGCCCTAACCCTAACCCTAACCCTAACCCTCACCCCTACCCTTACAGTAACCCTAACCCTAAACCTAAACCTAACCCTAACACTAACCCTAACCCTAACGCTATCCCTAACCCTTACCCTTACCTTAACCCTAAACCTTACCTTAACGCTAACCCTAAACCTTACCCTAACCCTAACACTAACCCTAACCCTAACCCTTAACCTTACCCTTGCCCTCACCCTAACCCTAACCCTAACCTTAACCACAACCCTAACCCTAACAGTAATCCTAACCCTTACACTTACCCTTACCCAACTCGTAACCCTAAACCTAACCCTAAGCCTAACCCTAACCCTAAACATAACCTTAATGCTAACCCTAACCCTAACCCTAAACCTAACCCTTACCCCAACCCTAACCTAACCCTAACCATTACCCTTACATTAACCCCTAACCCTAACCCTAACCCTAACCCTTACCCTTACCCTAACCCTAACCCTAACCCTAACCCTAAGCCTATCCCTAACCCTTACCGTAACCCTAAACCTAAACCTAAACCTAACTATAACACTAACCCTAACACTAACGCTAACCCTAACCCTAACCCTTACCCTTACCCTAACTCTAACCTTTACTTTAACGCTACCCTAAAACTTACCCTAACCCTATCCCTAACCCTAACCCTTACCCCTACCCTAACCATAAACCTAACCCTAACCTTAACCCTAACCATAACCCTAAACCTAAACCTTACCCTTACCCTAACCCTAACCCTAAACCTAACCGTAACCCTAACCCTAACCCTAACCCTAACCCTAACCCAAACCCTAACCTAACCCTAACCATTACACTTACTCTAAACCCTAACCGAAACCCTTACCCTTACCCTAAACCTAACCCTTACCCTAACCCTAATCCTAAACCTAATACTAACCCTAACCCTAACCCAACCCTAATCCTAACCCCTAACCCTAACCCTAACCCTTACCCTTACCCTAACCCTAACCCTAACCCTAACGTGTAACCCTAACCCTAACCCTAAACCTTTCCCTGACCCTAACCCTATCCCTAAACCTAACCCTAACCCTAACCCTAAACCTAACCCTAAACCTAACTCTAAACCTAACCATAACCCTAACCATAACCCTAACCGTAACCCTTACCCTAACCCTAACCTTAACCTAACCCTAACCCTAACCCTAACCCTCACCGTTACACTTACCCTAACACTAACCCTAATCCTAACCCTTACCCTTACCCTAACCCTAACTCTAAACCTAACTCTAACCCTAACCCTAAGCCTAAACCTTACCCTTTCTCTAACCCTAAACCTAAACCTAAACCTTACCCTTACCCTCAACCTAACCCTAAACTTAATGCTAACCCTAAGCCTAAACCTAACCCTAACCCTAAGCCGAACCCTTACCCTTTCCCGAACCCTAACCCTAACCCTAACCCTAACTTTAACCCTAACCCTAACCCTAACCCTAACCCTAAACCTTACCCTAACCCTAACCCTAACCCTGAACCTAATACTAACCCTAACCCTAACCCTTACCCTTACCCTAACCCTAACCCTTACCTTAACGCTAACCCTAAACTTTACCCTAACCGTAACACTAACCCTAACCCTAACCCTAACCCTTACCCTTACCCTTACCCTAACCCTAACCCTAACTTTAATCCCAACCCTAAACCTAACCATAATCATAACCCTTACCCTTACCCTAATCCTAACACTAAACCTAAACCTAAGCCTAACCGTAAGCCTAAACATAATCTTATTGCTAACCCTAACCCTAAACCTAAACCTAACCCTTACCCAAACCCTAACCTAACCCTAACCATTACCCTTAATCTAACCCCTAACCCTAAACATTACCCTTCCCCTAACCCCAACCCTACTAAGCCTAACCCTAACACTTACCCTTACCCTAACCCTAAACCTAACCCTAACCCTAACCCTAACCCTAACCCTAACCCTAACCCTTACCCTTACCCTTACCCTAACCCTAACCCTAACTTTAATCCCAACCCTAAACCTAACTATAATCATAACCCTTACCCTTACCCTAATCCTAACACTAAACCTAAACCTAAGCCTAACCCTAAGCCTAAACATAATCTTAATGCTAACCCTAACCCTAATCCTAAACCTAACCTTTACCCAAACCCTAAACTAACCCTAACCATTACCCTTAATCTAACCCCTAACCCTAACCCTAACCCTAACCATTACCCTTCCCCTAACCCTTACCCTAACCCTAACCCAAACCCTAACACTTACCCTTACTCTAACCCTAACCCTAACCCTAAATCTTAACCTAACCCTAACCCTAAGCCTAAGCCTAACCCTAACCCTTACCTTCACACTAACCCTAACCCTAACCCTAAACCTAACACTTACCCTTATCCTAACCCTAAGCCTGACCCTACCCCTAACCTTTACCCAAACCCTAACCCTAACTCTAACCCTTATCATTACCCTAACCCTAACCCTTACCCTAACCCTAATCCTAAACCTAATACTAACCCTAACCCTAACCCAACCCTAAACCTAACCCCTAACCCTAACCCTAAACCTTACCCTTACTCTAACCCTAACCCTACCCTAACCCTAACTCTAACCCTAAACCTATCCCTAACCCTAACCCTAACCCTTACCCTTACCCTAACCCTATCCCTAACCCTAACCCTAACCCTTATCCTAACCCTAACACTAACCCTAACCCTAATCCTTACCCTAACCCTAACCCTTACCCTAACCCTTAACCTTTCCCTTACCCTAACCCTAACCCTAACCCTATCCCTAACACTAACCCTTTCCCATACCCTAACCCTAACCCTAACCCTAACCCTAACCTTAATGCTAACCCTAACCCTAACCCTTACCCTAACCCTTACCCTTACCCTTACACTAATCCTAACCCTACCCCTTACCCTTATGCTAACACTAACCCTAATCCTAACCCTTACCCTTACCCTAACCCTAACCATAATGCTAACCCTAACCCTAAACCTAACCCTAACCCTTAAACTAACCCAATAACTAATCCTTACCCTAACCCTAAACCTAACCCTTACCCTTTCCCTAACCATAACCCTAACAATAACACTAACGCTAACCCTTTCCCTACCCTAAATCTAACCCTAACCCTAACCCTAACCTTAACCCTAACCCTAACCATAACCCTAACCCTTACCCTTACCCTAACCCTAACCCTTACCCTAACCATAACCCTAAACCTAATACTAACTCTAATCCTAACCCTTACCCTTACCCTAAACTTAACCCTAACCGTATCCCTAAACCTAAACTTTAACCTTACCCTAACCTTAACCCTAACCTTTATCCTAAACTTAACACTAACCCTATCCCTAACCCTAACCCTAACCCTAACCCTAACCCTAACCTTACCCTAATCCTAACCTTAACCCCTAAACCTAACCCTAACCCAAACCTTTACCCTAACCCTAACCCTAACACTAACCCATATCCCTAACCCTAACACTAACCCTTACCCTAAACCTATCCCTAACCCTAACCCTAACCCATACCCTAATCCTAACACTAACCCTAACCTGAACCCTAACCCTAACCCTACACCTAACCATAATCCTAACCCTTACCCTAACCCTAAACCTAAT
>JANJXV010000759.1:285000-335000 GCA_024803745.1 Megascapheus bottae | reverse complement strand
ACCCTAACCCTAACCCTAACACTTACACTTACCATAATTTTGACTCTAAACTTAACCCTAACCCTAACACTAACCCTAACCCTTACCCTAACCCTAACCCTAAACTTAATGCTAACCCTAACCCTAACCCTTACCCTAACCCTTACCGTTACCCTTACCCTAACGCTAACCCTAACCTTAATACTAACCCTAAACCTAACCCTTGCCCTAACCCTTACCCTTACCTTTACACTAACCCTAACCCTAAACCTTACCCTTACCCTAACCCTAACCCTAACCTTAATGATAACCCTAACCCTAACCCTAACCCTAACCCTTAAACTAACCCTATAGCTAATACTTAACCTAACCCTAACCCTAACCCTTACCCTTTCCCTAACCATAACCCTAACAATAACACTAACGCTAACCCTTTCCCCTAACCTAACTCTAACCCTAACCCTAACCCTAACCTTAACCCTAACCCTAACCGTAACCCTAACCCTAAACCTAACCCTTACCCTTACCCTAACCCTAACCCTTACCCTAACCATAACCCTAAACCTAATACTAACCCTAACCCTATCCCTTACCCTTACCCTAACCCTAACCCTAACCCTATACCTAAACCTTAACCTTACCCTAACCTTAACCCTAACCTTTATCCTAAACTTAACACTAACCCTATCCCTAACCGTAACCCCTAATCCTAACCCTAACCTAACACTATCCTTAATGCTAACCCTAATCCTAACCCTAACCCTAACCCTAACCCTAACCCTAACCCTAACCCTTACCCTTACCCTAATCCTAACCCTAAACTTAATGCTAACCCTAACCCTAACCCTAACCCTTAACCTAACTCTAACCCAAACCCTAATCCTTACCCTAACCCTAACCCTGACCCTAACCCTTAACTTTATGCTAACCCTAATCCTAACCCTTACCCTTACCCTAACCCTAACCCTAACCCTAAACCTTAAACTAACCCTATACCTAATCCTTACCCTAACACTAATCCTTACCCCAACACTTACCCTTTCCCTATCTCTAACCCTAATCCTTACCCTAAACCTTACCCGAACCCTAAACCTTAACCTTACACCAACCCTAACCCTAAACCTAAACCTAACACTTACCCTAACGCTAACCCTAACTCTAAACCTAACACTAACCCTAACCCTAAAACTAAACCTAAACCTAACCCTAACCCTTAACCTTACCCTAACCCTAACCCTAACCCTAACCCTTCACTTAACCCTAACCCTAACCCTACCCCTAACCCTAACCCTTACCCTAACCCTAACCCTAACACTATCCCTTACCCTAACCCTTACCCTAACCCTAACCCTAACTCTTACCCTTAACCTAACCCTAACCCTAACCCTCAGCCTAACCCTAACACTTACCCTTGCCCTAAACCTAACCCTAAACCATAACCTAACCCTAACTCTAACCCTAACCCTAACCCTTACCCTTACCATAACCCTAACAGTAACCCTAAACCTAACACTTAACCTTAGCCTAACAATAACCCTAACCATAACCCTTAACCTAACCCTAATCCTAACCCTAACCCTAAACCTTACCTTTACCCTAACCCTAACCCTAAACCTAACCCTAACACTTACCCTTACCCTAACCCTAACCCTGACCCTAACCCTAACCTTACCCTAACACTAACCTTAACCCCTAAACCTAACCCTAACCCTAACCTTTACCCTAACCCTAACACTAACACTAACCCGTAACCCTAACCCTAACCCTAACCCTTACCCTTACACTAAACCTATCCCTAACCCTAACCCTAACCCATACCCTAATCCTAACACTAACCCTAACCCGAACCCTAACCCTAACCCTACCCCTAACCATAATCCTAACCCTTACCCTAACCCTAACACTAATCCTTACCCTACCCCTAATCCTAACCCTTACCCTTTCCCTTACCCTAAACCTAACCCTATTCCTAACCCTAACCCTTACCCCTACCCTAACCCTAAGGCTAACCCTAACATTAACCCTAACCCTCAACCTACACCTAACCCTTATCCTTACCCTAACCCTAACCGTAAACCTAACCCTAACCCAACCCTTACCCTTACCCTAAACCTAACCCTAAAACTAACCCTAACCCTAACTCTAAACCTAACCCCAAACCTAACCGTAACTCTAACCCTTACCCTAACCCTAACCTTAACCTAAACCTAACCCTAACCCTAATCCTCACCGTTACACTTACCCTAACACAAACCCTAACCCTAACCCTTACCCTAACCCTAACTCTACACCTAACTCTAACCCTAAACCTAAGCCTAACCCTTACCATTACCCTAACCCTAAACCTAACCCTAAACCTTACCCTTACCCTAACCCTAACCCTAAACTTCATGCTAACCCTAACCTTAACTCTAACCCTAACCCTAACAATAATCCTTACCCTAAACCTAACCCTAACTCTAAGCCGAACCCTTACCCTTTCCCTAACCCTAAACCTAACCCTAACCCTATCCCTAACCCTTAACCTTACCCTAACCCTAACCCAAACCCTAACACTTACCCTTACTCTAACCCTAACCCTAACCCTAAATCTTAACCTAACCCTAACCCTAAGCCTAAGCCTAAGCCTAACCCTTACCTTCACACTAACCATAACCCTAACCCTAACCCTAACACTTACCCTTACCCTAACCCTTACCCTAACCCTAATCCTAAACCTAATACTAACCCTAACCCTAACCCCTAATCCTAACCCTAAACCTTACCCTTACCCTAACCCTAACCCTAACCCTAACCTGTAACCCTAACCCTAACCTAACCCTTTCCCTTACCCTAACCCTATCCCTAACCCTAACCCTTACCCTTACCCTAACCCTAACCCTATCCCTAACCCTAACCCTAACCCTTATCCTAACCCTAACACTAACCCTAACCCTAATCCTTACCCTAACCATAACCCTAACCCTATCCGTAACACTAACCCTTTCCCCTACCCTAACCCTAACCCTAACCCTAACCTTAACCCTAACCATAACCCTAAGCCTAACCCTTACCCTTACCCTAACCCTAACCCTAAACCTAACCGTAACCCTAACCCTAACCCAACCCTTACCCTTACCCGAAACCTAACCCTAAACCTAATCCTAACCCTAACTCTAAACCTAACCCTAACCATAACCCTAAACCTTACACTAACCCTAACCTTAACCTATCCCTAACCCTAACGCTAACCCTCTCCGTTACACTTACCCTAACACTAACCCTAACCCTAACCCTAACACTAACTCTTACCCTAACCCTAATCATTACCCTAAACCTAACCCTAAACCTAACCCTAAACCTTAACCTTACTCTAACCCTAACCCTAAATCTAACCCTAACCCTAACTCTAGCCCTAACCCTCACCCTAAACCTAACCATAATTCTAACCCTAACCCTAACCCTAACCCTAACCATAACACTTACCCTTATCCTAACCCTAACTCTAACCCTAACCCGAACCCTAAACCTTACCCTTCCCTAACCCTAACCCTAACCCTAAGTTTAACCCCAACCCTAAACCTAACGGTAATCCTAACCCTTACCCTTTCCCTAATCCTAACCCTAACCTAACCCTAACCCTAACTCTAACCCTAACCTTAATGCTAACCCTAACCCTAAACCTAAACCTAACCCTTACCCTAACCATAACCTTAAGCCCAAGCCTTACCCTTTCTCTAACCCTAACCCTAACCCTAACACTAACCCTAACCATAATCCTAACCCTCAACCTTACCATTAACCTAACCCTAACTCTAAACCTAACTCTAACCATTACCCTAACCCTAACCCCTAAGACTAACCCTACCCCTAACCCTTACCCTTACCCTAACCCTAACCCTAACCCTCAGCCTAACCCTAACACTTACCCTTGCCCTAAACCTAACCCTAAACCATAACCTAACCCTAACCCTAACCCTAACCCTTACCCTTACCATAACCCTAACCCTAACCCTAACCCTAACACTTAACCTTAGCCTAACACTAACCCTAACCCTAACCCTTAACCTAACCCTAATCCTAACCCTAACCCTAAACCTTACCTTTACCCTAAACCTAAACCTAAACCTAACCCTAACACTTACCCTTACCCTAACCCTAACACTGACCCTAACCCTAACCTTACCCTAACCCTAACCTTAACCCCTAAACCTAACCCTAACCCTAACCTTTACCCTAACCATAACCCTAACGCTAACCCGTAACCCTAACCCTAACCCTAACCCTAACCCTTACCCTTACCCTAAACCTATCCCTAACCCTAACCCTAACCCATACCCTAAAACTAACACTAACTCTAACCCGAACCCTAACCCTACCCCTAACCATAATCCTAACCCTTACCCTAACCCTAACCCTAATCCTTACCCTACCCCTAACCCTAACCCTAACCTTTACCCTTTCCCTTACCCTAAAACTAACCCTAACCCTAACCCTAACCCTATCCCTAACCCTAACCCTTACCCCTACCCTAACCCTAACCCTGACCCTAACATTAACCCTAACCCTCACCCTACACCTAACCCTTATCCTTACCCTAACCCTAACCTTAACCTAACCCTAACCCTAAACCTAAGCCTAACCCTTACCATTACCCTAACCCTAAACCTAACCCTAAACCTTACCCTTACCCTAACCCTAACCCTAAACTTCATGCTAACCCTAACCTTAACTCTAACCCTAACCCTAACAATAATCCTTACCCTAAACCTAACCCTAACTCTAAGCCGAACCCTTACCCTTTCCCTAACCCTAAACCTAACCCTAACCCTATCCCTAACCCTTAACCTTACCCTAACCCTAACCCAAACCCTAACACTTACCCTTACTCTAACCCTAACCCTAACCCTAAATCTTAACCTAACCGTAACCCTAAGCCTAAGCCTAACCCTAACCCTTACCTTCACACTAACCATAACCCTAACCCTAACCCTAACACTTACCCTTACCCTAACCCTAACCCTGACCCTAACCCTAACCTTTACCCAAACCCTAACCCTAACTCTAACCCTTACCCTTACCCTAACCCTAAACCTTACCCTAACCCTAATCCTAAACCTAATACTAACCCTAACCCTAACCCCTAACCCTAACCCTAAACCTTACCCTTACCCTAACCCTAACCCTAACCCTAACCTGTAACCCTAACCCTAACCTAACCCTTTCCCTTACCCTAACCCTATCCCTAACCCTAACCCTTACCCTTACCCTAACCCTAACCCTATCCCTAACCCTAACCCTAACCCTTATCCTAACACTAACACTAACCCTAACCCTAATCCTTACCCTAACCATAACCCTAACCCTATCCGTAACACTAACCCTTTCCCCTACCCTAACCCTAAACCTAACCCTAACCTTAACCCTAAC
This sequence comes from Megascapheus bottae, assembly GCA_024803745.1. Lineage (NCBI taxonomy): Eukaryota > Metazoa > Chordata > Mammalia > Rodentia > Geomyidae > Megascapheus > Megascapheus bottae. The sequence continues at coordinate 329,612 of JANJXV010000759.1, read as the reverse complement.
CATAACCCTAAGCCTAACCCTTACCCTTACCCTAACCCTAACCCTAAACCTAACCGTAACCCTAACCCTAACCCAACCCTTACCCTTACCCGAAACCTAACCCTAAACCTAATCCTAACCCTAACTCTAAACCTAACCCTAACCATAACCCTAAACCTTACACTAACCCTAACCTTAACCTATCCCTAACCCTAACGCTAACCCTCTCCGTTACACTTACCCTAACACTAACCCTAACCCTAACCCTAACACTAACTCTTACCCTAACCCTAATCATTACCCTAAACCTAACCCTAAACCTAACCCTAATCCTTAACCTTACTCTAACCCTAACCCTAAATCTAACCCTAAACCTAACTCTAGCCCTAACCCTTACCCTAAACCTAACCATAATTCTAATCCTAACCCTAACCCTAACCCCTAACCCTAACCCTAACCATAACACTTACCCTTATCCTAACCCTAACTCTAACCCTAACCCGAACCCTAAACCTTACCCTTCCCTAAACCTAACCCTAACCCTAAGTTTAACCCCAACACTAAACCTAACCGTAATCCTAACCCTTACCCTTTCCCTAATCCTAACCCTAACCTAACCCTAACCCTAACTCTAACCCTAACCTTAATGCTAACCCTAACCCTAAACCTAAACTTAACCCTTACCCTAACCATAACCTTAAGCCCAAGCCTTACCCTTTCTCTAACCCTAACCCTAACCCTAACACTAACCCTAACCCTAATCCTAACCCTCAACCTTACCATTAACCTAACCCTAACTCTAAACCTAACTCTAACCATTACCCTAACCCTAACCCCTAAGACTAACCCTACCCCTAACCCTTACCCTTACCCTAACCCTAACCCTAACCCTCAGCCTAACCCTAACACTTACCCTTGCCCTAAACCTAACCCTAAACCATAACCTAACCCTAACCCTAACCCTAACCCTTACCCTTACCATAACCCTAACCCTAACCCTAACCCTAACACTTAACCTTAGCCTAACACTAACCCTAACCCTAACCCTTAACCTAACCCTAATCCTAACCCTAACCCTAAACCTTACCTTTACCCTAAACCTAAACCTAAACCTAACCCTAACACTTACCCTTACCCTAACCCTAACACTGACCCTAACCCTAACCTTACCCTAACCCTAACCTTAACCCCTAAACCTAACCCTAACCCTAACCTTTACCCTAACCATAACCCTAACGCTAACCCGTAACCCTAACCCTAACCCTAACCCTTACCCTTACCCTAAACCTATCCCTAAACCTAACCCTAACCCATACCCTAAAACTAACACTAACCCTAACCCGAACCCTAACCCTACCCCTAACCATAATCCTAACCCTTACCCTAACCCTAACCCTAATCCTTACCCTACCCCTAACCCTAACCCTAACCTTTACCCTTTCCCTTACCCTAAAACTAACCCTAACCCTAACCCTAACCCTATCCCTAACCCTAACCCTTACCCCTACCCTAACCCTAACCCTGACCCTAACATTAACCCTAACCCTCAGCCTACACCTAACCCTTATCCTTACCCTAACCCTAACCTTAACCTAACCCTAACCCTAACCCTAACGCTCACCGTTACACTTACCCTAACCCTAAACCTAACCCTAAACCTTACCCTTACCCTAACCCTAACCCTAAACTTCATGCTAACCCTAACCTTAACTCTAACCCTAACCCTAACAATAATCCTTACCCTAAACCTAACCCTAACTCTAAGCCGAACCCTTACCCTTTCCCTAACCCTAAACCTAACCCTAACCCTATCCCTAACCCTTAACCTTACCCTAACCCTAACCCAAACCCTAACACTTACCCTTACTCTAACCCTAACCCTAACCCTAAATCTTAACCTAACCCTAACCCTAAGCCTAAGCCTAACCCTAACCCTTACCTTCACACTAACCCTAAACCTAACCCTAACCCTAACACTTACCCTTACCCTAACCCTAACCCTGACCCTAACCCTAACCTTTACCCAAACCCTAACCCTAACTCTAACCCTTACCCTTACCCTAACCCTAACCCTTACCCTAACCCTAATCCTAAACCTAATACTAACACTAACCCTAACCCCTAACCCTAACCCTAACTCTTACCCTTACCCTAAACCTATCCCTAACCCTAACCCTAACCCATACCCTAATCCTAACACTAACCCTAACCCGAACCCTAACCCTAACCCTACCCCTAACCATAATCCTAACCCTTACCCTAACCCTAACCCTAATCCTTACCCTACCCCTAACCCTAACCCTAACCTTTACCCTTTCCCTTACCCTAAAACTAACCCTAACCCTAACCCTAACCCTATCCCTAACCCTAACCCTTACCCCTACCCTAACCCTAACCCTGACCCTAACATTAACCCTAACCCTCACCCTACACCTAACCCTTATCCTTACCCTAACCCTAACCTTAACCTAACCCTAACCCTAACCCTAACGCTCACCGTTACACTTACCCTAACACTAAACCTAACCCTAACCCTTACCCTAACCCTAACTCTACACTTAACTCTAACCCTAAACCTAAGCCTAACCCTTACCATTACCCTAACCCTAAACCTAACCCTAAACTTTACCCTTAACCTAACCCTAACCCTAAACTTAATGCTAACCCTAACCCTAAGTCTAACCCTAACCCTAAACCTAATCCTTACCCTAAACCTAACCCTAACTCTAAGCCGAACCCTTACCATTTCCCTAACCCTAACCCTAACCCTAACCCTAACTTACCCCTACCATAACCCTAAACCTAACCCTAACTTTAACCCTAACTTTAACCCTAACCCTAACCCTAACCCTTACCCTTACCCTAAACCTAACCCTAACCTTTATCCTAACCTTAACCATAACCCTAACCCTAACCCTAACCCCTAACCCTAACCCTAACCTTAATGCTAACCCTAACCCTAAACCTAAACCTAACTCTTACCCTAACCCTAACTCTAACCCTAATCCTTACCCTAACCCTAACCCTAAACCTAAACCTTACCCTTACCCTAACCCTAACCCTAACCTTAATGCTAAACCTAACCTTAACCCAAACCCTAACCCTTACCCTAACCCTAACCCAAATCCTTACCCTAACCCTAACTCTAACCCTAACCCTAATCCTAAACCTTACCATTACCTTAACCATAACTCTAACACTTAACCTAACACTAACCCTAACCCCTAACCCTAACCCTTACCCTAACCCTAACCCTAACACTATCCCTTACCCTAACCCTTACCCTAACCCTAACCCTAACACTAACTCATACCCTAACCATAACCATTATCCTAAACCTAACCCTAACCTAACCCTAACCCTTAACCTTACCCCAAACCTAACCCTAATTCTAGCCCTAACCCTTACCCTAACCCTAACCCTAATTCTAACCCTAACCCTAACCCTAACTCCTAACCCTAACCCTAACCCTAACCATAACACTTACCCTTATCCTAACCCTAACTCTAACCCAACCCTAACCCTAACACTTACCCTTACACTAATCCTAACCCTAACACATACCCTACACTTACCCTAACCCTAACCGTAACCCTAACCCTTATCATAACCGTAACCCTAACCCTAACCCCGAAACTTAACCCTAACCCTAACTCTAAACCTTACACTTACCAAAACCCTAACCCTAACCCTAACCCTTACCCTAAACCTAACCCTAACCCATAACACTAAACCTAACCCTAACCCTTACCCTTATCCTAAATCTACTCCTAACCCTAACCCTATCCCTAACACTTACCCTTACCCTAAAACTAAGACTAACCCTAATCATTAACCTAACCCTAACCCTAACCCTAAAACTAACCCTTACCCTAACCCTAACCCTAACTTTAACCCTTTCCGTTACCCTAACCCTACCCCTTAACTTACCCCACCTCTAAACCTAAACCTAACCCTTACCCTTACCCTAACCCTAACCCTAACCCTAATCCCTAACGCTAACGCTAACCCTAACCCTTACCATTATCCTAACCCTAATCCTAACCCTAACCCTATCCCTGACACTTATCCTTACCCAAAAACTAAGCCTAACCCTAATCATTACCCTAACCCTAACCATAACCCCTAACCCTAACCCTAACCCTAACTCTAACATTTACCCTTACCCTAACCCAAACCCTAACCCTAACCCTCAACCTAACCCTAACCCTAACCCTTACCCTAACCCTAACCCTAACTCTAACACTTACGTTACCCTAACCCTAACCCTTACCTTAACCCCACCTCCAAACCTGAACCTAACCCTTACCCTTACCCTAACGCTAACCCTAAACCTAAACCTAACCCTAACCCTAACCCTAACCCTAATCCTAACCCTAATCCTAACCCTAACAATTACCCTTACCCTAAACCTAACGCCAAACCTAAGCTTAACCCTAACCATTACCCTTACCCTTACCCTAACCTAACCCTAACCCTAAACATTAACCTTACCCTAACGATAAACTTAACCGTAACCCTAACCCTTATCCTTACCCTAACCCTAACCCTAACCCTAAGCCTAAGCCTAACCCTAACCCTTACCTTCACCCTAACCCTAACCCTAACCCTAACCCTAACACTTACCCTTACCCTAACCCTAACCCTGACCCTAACCCTAACCTTACCCCAACCCTAACCCTAACCCCTAGCCCTATCCCTAACCCTTACCCTAACCCTAACCCTAACCCTAACCTGTAACCCTAACACTAACCCTAACCCTTTCCCTTACCCTAACCTTATCCCTAACCCTAACGCTTACCCTTACCCTAATCCTATGCCTAACCCTAACCCTAACCCTTATCCTAACACTAACACTAACCCTAACCGTAATCCATACCCTAACCCTAACCCTAACCCTTACCCTTACCCTAAACCTAACCCTAACCCTAACCCTAACCCTAACCCTAAACGCTACCCTTACCGTAACGCTAACCCTAACCCTAAACCTAACCATAACATTAACCCTAACCATAACGCGAACCCTAACACTAACCCTTAACCTTACCCAAACCCTAACCCTTGCCTTAACGCTAACCCTAAACCTTACCCTAACCCTAACCCTAACCCTAACCCTTACCCTTACCCTTACCCTAACCCTAACCCTAACCCTAACCTTAATCCCAACCCTAACCCTAACCGTAATTCTAACACTTACCCTTAACCTAATCCTAACCCTAAACCTAACCCTAAGCCTAACCCTAACCATAAACATAACCTTAATGCTAACCCTAACCCTAACCATAAACCTAACCCTTACCACAACCCTAACCTAACCCTAATCATTACCCTTACCCTAACCCCTAACCCTAACACTAACCCTAACCCTTACCCTTACCCTAACCCTATCCCTAACACTAACCCTAACCCTTACCCTAACCCTAACCCTAAACCTAACCCTAACCTTAACCCTAACACTTACCCTTACTCTAACCCTAACCCTAACCCTAACCCTTAACTTAACCCTAACCCTAAGTTTAGCCTAACCCTATACCTTAACTTCACCCTCACCCTAACCCTAACCCTAACACTTAACCTTACCCTAACCCTAACCCTGACCCTAACCCTAACCCCTAACCCTAACCCTAACCCTTACCATACCCTAAACCTAACCCTAACCCTAACCCTTTCCATTACCCTAACCCTATCCCTATCCCTTACCCTTACCCTTACCCTAACCCTATCCCTAAACCTAACCCTAACCCTTATCCTAACCCTAACACTAACCATAACCCTAATCCTTACCCTAAACCTAACCCTAAACTTAACCCGTACCCTTTCCCTTACCATAACCCTAACCCTAACCCTAACCCTATCCCTAACCCTAACCCTTACCCCTACACTAACCCTAACCCTAACCCTAACCTTAACCCTAAACATAACCCTAAACCTAACCCTTACACTTACCCTAACCCTAACCCTAAACCTAACCGTAACCCTAACCCTAACCCAACCCTTACCCTTACCCTAAACCTAACCCTGACCCTAACTCTAAACCTAACCCCAACCCTAACCCTAACCCTAACCCTTACCCTAACCCTAACCTTAACCTAACCCTAACCCTAACCCTAACCCTCACCGTTACTCTTACCCTATCACTAACCCTAAACCTAACCCTTACCCTTACCCTAACCCTAACTCTAAACCTAACTCTAACCTTAACCCTAAACCTAACCCTTACCCTTACCCTAACACTAAACCTAAACCTAAAACTTACCCTTACCCTAACCCTAACTCTTACCCTAACTGTAACCCTAATCCTTACCCTAACCCTAACCCTAACCCTAAGCCGAACCCTTACCCTTTCCCTAACCCTAACGCTAACCCTAACCCTAACTTACCCCAACTCTAACCCTAACCCTAACCCTAACTTTAACCCTAACCCTAACCCTTACCCTTACCCTAACCCTAACCCTTACCCTAACCCTATCCCTAAGCCTAACACTAACCCTAACCTATACCATACACTAATCAGAAACCTAACCCTATCCCTAAACCTTACCCTTACCCTAACCCTAACCCTAACCCTTATCCTAAACTTAACCCTAACCCTAACCCTAACCCATAACCCTAAACCTAACCCTAAACTTAATGCTAACGCTAAACCTAACCCTAAACCTAACCCTTACCCTAATCCTAACTCTAACCCTAATCCTTACCCTAAACCTAACCTTAACCCTAAACCTTACCCTTACCCTAACCCTAACCCTAAACATAATGCTAACCCTAACCCTAACCCTAACCCTAACCATAACCATAACCCTTACCCTCTCCCTAACGCTAATCCTATCCCTAACCCTAACCAAACCCTAACCCCTAACCCTAAGCCTTACACTTACATTAACCCTACCCCTAACCCTAACCCTAACACTTACTTTAACCCTAAACTTTACCCTAACCCTAAACCTAACCCTAACCCTAAACCTTACCCTGACAGTAACCCTAACCCTAACTCTAAAACTAACGCTAAACCTAACCCTAACACTTACTCTAACCCCAACCATAACCTTTAACCTAACCCTAACCCTAACCCTAACCACTAACTCTAACGCTTACCCTAAACCTAACCCTTACACTAATCCTTACCCTTACCCTAACCCTAACCTTAACACTAACTCTTACTCTACCCCTAACCCTTACCGTAACCCTAACGCCTAAACCTAACCCTAACCATTACCCTTACCCTAACCCTAACCCTAAAACTAACCCTAACCCTTACCCTTACCCTAACACTAAGCCTAAACCTAACCCTAACAATAGCCCTAACCCGTAACCCTAACCCTAACCCTTACCCTTACCCTTACCCTAACCCTAACCCTAACCCTAACCTTAATCCCAACCCTAACCCTAACCGTAATCCTAACCCTTACCCTTAACCTAATCCTAACCCTAAACCTAACCCTAAGCCTCACCCTAACCCTAAACATAACCTTAATGCTAACCCTAACCCTAACCCTAAACCTGACCCTAACCCTAACCTTACCACAACCCTAACCTTAACCCCTAACCCTAACCCTAACCCTTACCCTTACCCTAACCCTAAACCTAACCCTAACCTGTAACCCTAACCCTAACCCTAACCCTTTCCATTACCCTAACCCTATCCCTAATCCTAACCCTTACCCTTACCCTAACCCTATCCCTTACCCTAACCCTAACACTAACCATAACCCTAATCCTTACCCTAAACCTAACCCTAACCCTAACGCTTACCCTTTCCCTTACCATAACCCTAACCCTAACCCTAATCATATCCCTAACCCTAACCCTTACCCCTACCCTAACCCTAACCCAAACCTTAACCCTAACCATAACCCTAAACCTAACCCTTACCCTAACCTTAACCCTAACCCTAAACCTAACCGTAACCCTAACCCTAACCCAACCCTTACCCTTACCCTAAACCTAACCCTAAACCTAACCCTAACCCTAACTCTAAACCTAACCCCAACCCTAACCCTAACCCTAACCCTTACCCTAACCCTAACCTTAACCTAACCCTAACCCTAACCCTAACCCTCACCGTTACACTTACCCTAACACTAACCCTAACCCTAACCTTACCACAACCCTAACCTTAACCCCTAACCCTAACCCTAACCCTTACCCTTACCCTAACCCTAAACCTAACCCTAACCTGTAACCCTAACCCTAACCCTAACCCTTTCCATTACCCTAACCCTATCCCTAATCCTAACCTTTACCCTTACCCTAACCCTATCCCTTACCCTAACCCTAACACTAACCATAACCCTAATCCTTACCCTAAACCTAACCCTAACCCTAACGCTTACCCTTTCCTTTACCATAACCCTAACCCTAACCCTAATCATATCCCTAACCCTAACCCTTACCCCTACCCTAACCCTAACCCTAACCTTAACCCTAACCATAACCCTAAACCTAACCCTTACCCTAACCTTAACCCTAACCCTAAACCTAACCGTAACCCTAACCCTAACCCAACCCTTACCCTTACCCTAAACCTAACCCTAAACCTAACCCTAACCCTAACTCTAAACCTAACCCCAACCCTAACCCTAACCCTAACCCTTACCCTAACCCTAACCTTAACCTAACCCTAACCCTAACCCTAACCCTCACCGTTACACTTACCCTAACACTAACCCTAAACCTAACCCTTACCCTTACCCTAACCCTAACTCTAAACCTAACTCTAACCTTTACCCTAAACCTAACCCTTACCCTTACCCTAACCCTAAACCTAAACCTAAACCTTACCCTTACCCTAACCCTAACCCTAAACTTAATGCTAACCCTAACCCTAACCCTAACCCTAACTCTTACCCTAACTGTAACCCTAATCCTTACCCTAACCCTAACCCTAACCCTAAACCGAACCCTTACCCTTTCCCTAACCCTAACGCTAACCCTAACCCTAACTTACACCAACTCTAACCCTAACCCTAAGCCTTACCCTTTCCCTAACCCTAATCCTATCCCTAACCCTAACCAAACCCTAACCCCTAACCCTAACCCTTACACTTACACTTACACTAACCCTACCCCTAACCCTTACACTTACACTAACCCTACCCCTAACCCTAACCCTAACACTTACTTTAACCCTAAACTTTACCCTAACCCTAAACCTAACCCTAACCCTAAACCTTACCCTGACAGTAAGCCTAACCCTAACTCTAAAACTAACGCTAAACCTAACCCTAACACTTACTCTAACCCTAACCCTAACCCTTATCCTAACCCTAACACTAACCATAACCCTAATCCTTACCCTAAACCTAACCCTAAACTTAACCCTTACCCTTTCCCTTACCTTAACCATAACCCTAACCCTAACCCTATCCCTATCCCTAACCCTAACCCTTACCCCTACCCTAACCCTAACCCTAACCCTAACCTTAACCCTAACCATAACCCTAAACCTAACCTTACCCTTACCCTAACCCTAACCCTAAACCTAACCGTAACCCTAACCCTAACCCAACCCTTACCCTTACCCTAAACCTCACCCCAAACCTAACCCTAACCCTAACTCTAAACCTAACCCCAACCCTAACCCTAACCCTAACCCTTACCCTAACCCTAACCTTAACCTAAACCTAACCCTAACCCTAACCCTCACCGTTACTCTTACCCTAACACTAACCCTAAACCTAACCCTTACACTTACCCTAACCCTAACTCTAAACCTAACTCTAACCTTAACCCTAAACCTAACCCTTACCCTTACCCTAACACTAAACCTAAACCTAAACCTTACCCTAACCCTAACCCTAACACTAAGCCGAACCCTTACCCTTTCCCTAACCCTAACGCTAACCCTAACCCTAACTTACCCCAACTCTAACCCTAACCCTAACCCTAACTTTAACCCTAACCCTAACCCTTACCCTTACCCTAACCGTAACCCTTACCCTAACCCTATCCCTAAACCTGACACTAACCCTAACCTAAACCTTACACTAATAAAAACCCTAACCCTATCCCTAAACCTTAGCCTTACCCTAACCCTAACCCTAACCCATATCCTAAACTTAACCCTAACCCAAACCCTAACCCCTAACCCTAACCCTAACCCTAAACTTAATGCTAACCCTAAACCTAACCCTAAACCTAATCCTTACCCTAATCCTAACTCTAACCCTAATCCTTACCCTAAACCTAACCTTAACCCTAAACCTTACCCTTACCCTAACCCTAACCCTAAAAATAATGCTAACCCTAACCCTAACCCTAACCCTAACCGTAACCCTTACCCTTTCCCTAACCCTAATCCTATCCCTAACCCTAACCAAACCCTAACCCCTAACCCTAACCCTTACACTTACATTAACCCTACCCCTAACCCTAACCCTAACACTTACTTTTACCCTAAACTTTACCCTAACCCTAAACCTAACCCTAACCCTAAACCTTACCCTGACAGTAACCCTAACCCTAACTCTAAAACTAATGCTAAACCTAACCCTAACACTTACTCTAACCCTAACCATAACCTTTAACCTAACCCTAACCCTAACCCTAACCACTAACCCTAACGCTTACCCTAACCCTAACCCTTACACTAATCCTTTCCCTTACCCTAACCCTAACCTTAACACTAACTCTTACTCTACCCCTAACCCTTACCCTAACCCTAACGCCTAAACCTAAACCATACCATTACCCTTACCCTAACCCTAACCCTAAAACTAACCCTAACCCTCACCCTTACCCTAACACTAAGCCTAAATCTAACCCTAACAATAGCCCTAACCCGTAACCCTAACCCTAACCCTTACCCTTACCCTTACCCTAACCCTAACCCTAACCCTAACCTTAATCCCAACCCTAACCCTAACCGTAATCCTAACCCTTACCCTTAACCTAATCCTAACCCTAAACCTAACCCTAAGCCTCACACTTACCGAAAACATAACCTTAATGCTAACCCTAACCCTAACCCTAAACCTAACCCTTACCCCAACCTTAACCTAACCCTAACCATTACCCTTACCCTAACCCCTAACCCTAACACTAACCCTAACCCTTACCCTTACCCTAATCCTAACCCTAACCCTAACCCTAACCCTAACCCTAACCCTTACCCTAACCCTAAACCTAATCCTAACCCTAACCCTAACCCTAACACTTACCCTTACTCTAACCCTAACCCTAAACATAACCCTTAACCTAACCCTAACCCTAAGCCTTTGCCTAACCCTAAACCTTAACTTCACCCTAACCCTAACCCTAACCCTAACACTTACCCTTACCCTAACCCTAACCCTGACCCTAAACCTAACCTTACCACAACCCTAACCTTAACCCCTAACCCTAACCCTAACCCTTACCCTTACCCTAACCCTAACCCTAACCCTAACCTGTAACACTAACCCTAACCCTAACCCTTTCCATTACCCTAACCCTATCCCTAACCCTAACCCTTACCCTTACCCTAACCCTATCCCTAAACCTAACCCTAACCCTTCCCCTAACCCTAACACTAACCATAACCCTAATCCTTACTCTAAACCTAACCCTAAACCTAACGCTTACCCTTTCCCTTACCATAACCCTAACCCTAACCCTAATCATATCCCTAACCCTAACCCTTACCCCTACCCTAACCCTAACCCTAACCCTAACCTTAAACCTAACCGTAACCCTAACCCTAACCCAACCCTTACCCTTACCCTAAACCTAACCCTAAACCTAACCCTAACCCTAACTCTAAACCTAACCCCAACCCTAACCCTAACCCTAACCCTTACCCTAACCCTAACCTTAACCTAACCCTAACCCTAACCCTAACCCTCACCGTTACACTTACCCTAACACTAACCCTAAACCTAACCCTTACCCTTACCCTAACCCTAACTCTAAACCTAACTCTAACCTTAACCCTAAACCTAACCCTTACCCTTACCCTAACCCTAAACCTAAACTTAAACCTTACCCTTACCCTAACCCCAACCCTAAACTTAATGCTAACCCTAACCCTAAACCTAACCCTAACTCTTACCCTAACTGTAACCCTAATCCTTACCCTAACCCTAACCCTAACCCTAAGCCGAACCCTTACCCTTTCCCTAACCCTAACGCTAACCCTAACCCTAACTTACCCCAACTCTAACCCTAACCCTAACCCTTACCCTTTCCCTAACCCTAATCCTATCCCTAACCCTAACCAAACCCTAACCCCTAACCCTAACCCTTACACTTACACTAACCCTACCCCTAACCCTAACCCTTACACTTACACTAACCCTACCCCTAACCCTAACCCTAACACTTACTTTAACCCTAAACTTTACCCTAACCCTAAACCTAACCCTAACCCTAAACCTTACCCTGACAGTAACCCTAACCCTAACTCTAAAACTAACGCTAAACCTAACCCTAACACTTACTCTAACCCTAACCATAACCTTTAACCTAACCCTAACCCTAACCCTATCCACTAACCCTAACGCTTACCCTAACCCTAACCCTTACACTAATCCTTACCCTAACCCTTATCCTAACCCTAACCTTAACACTAACTCTTACTCTACCCCTAACCCTTACCCTAACCCTAACCCAAAAACTAACTCTAACCCTTACCCTTACCCTAACACTAACCATAAACCTAACCCTAACAATAACCCTAACCCCTAACCCTAACCCTAAACCTAACCCTAACCCTTACCCTTATCCTAACCCTAAACCTAACCCTAACCCTAACACTTACCCTTACCCAAAACCTAACCTTAACCCTAACACTTACCCTTACCCTAACCCTAACCCTAACCCTAACCCTTACCCTTACCCTAACCCTAAACCTAAACCTAAACCTTACCCTTACCCTAACCCTAACCCTAAACTTAATGCTAACCATAACCCTAAACCTAACACTTACTCTTACCCTAACTGTAACCCTAATCCTTACCCTAACCCTAACCCTAACCCTAAGCCGAACCCTTACCCTTTCCCTAACCCTAACGCTAACCCTAAACCTAACTTACCCAAACTCTAACCCTAACCCTAACCCTTACCCTTTCCCTAACCCTAATCCTATCCCTAACCCTAACCACACCCTAACCCCTAACCCTAACCCTTACACTTACACTAACCCTACCCCTAACCCTAACCCTAACACTTACTTTTACCCTAAACTTTACCCTAACCCTAAAACTAACCCTAACCCTAAACCTTACCCTGACAGTAACCCTAACCTAACTCTAAAACTAACGCTAAACTTAACCCTAACACTTACTCTAACCCTAACCATAACCTTTAACCTAACCCTAACCCTAACCCTAACCACTAACCCTAACGCTTACCCTAACCCTAACGCTTACACTAATCCTTACCCTAATCCTTACCCTAACCCTAACCTTAACACTAACACTTGCTCTACCCCTAACCCTTACCCTAACCCTAACGCCAAAACCTAACCCTAATCATTACCCTTACCCTAACCCTAACCCTAAAACTAACCCTAACCCTTACCCTTACCCTAACACTAACCCTAAACCTAACCCTAACAATAACCCTAACCCCTAACCCTAACCCTAACCCTTACCCTTACCCTTACCCTAACCCTAAACCTAACCCTAACACTTAACCTTACTCTAAACCTAACCCTAAACCTATCCCTAACCTAACCCTAACCCTAAGCCTTAGCCTAACCCTAAACCTTAACTTCATCCTAACCCTAACCCTAACCCTAACACTAACACTTACCCTTACCCTAACCCTAACCCTGACCCTAACCCTAACCATACCGCAACCATAACCCTAACCCCTAACCCTAACCCTAACCCTTAAACTTACCCTAACCCTAACCCTAAACCTAACCCTAACCCTAACCCTAACCCTTTCCATTACCCTAACCCTATCCCTAACCCTAACCCTTACCCTTACCCTAACCCTATCCCTAAACCTAACCCTAACCCTTCCCCTAACCCTAACACTAACCATAACCCTAATCCTTACCCTAAACCTAACCCTAAACCTAACGCTTACCCTTTCCCTTACCATAACCCTAACCCTAACCCTAATCATATCCCTAACCCTAACCCTTACCCCTACCCTAACCCTAACCCTAACCCTAACCTTAAACCTAACCGTAACCCTAACCCTAACCCAACCCTTACCCTTACCCTAAACCTAACCCTAAACCTAACCCTAACCCTAACTCTAAACCTAACCCCAACCCTAACCCTAACCCTAACCCTTACCCTAACCCTAACCTTAACCTAACCCTAACCCTAACCCTAACCCTCACCGTTACACTTACCCTAACACTAACCCTAAACCTAACCCTTACCCTTACCCTAACCCTAACTCTAAACCTAACTCTAACCTTAACCCTAAACCTAACCCTTACCCTTACCCTAACCCTAAACCTAAACTTAAACCTTACCCTTACCCTAACCCCAACCCTAAACTTAATGCTAACCCTAACCCTAAACCTAACCCTAACTCTTACCCTAACTGTAACCCTAATCCTTACCCTAACCCTAACCCTAACCCTAAGCCGAACCCTTACCCTTTCCCTAACCCTAACGCTAACCCTAACCCTAACTTACCCCAACTCTAACCCTAACCCTAACCCTTACCCTTTCCCTAACCCTAATCCTATCCCTAACCCTAACCAAACCCTAACCCCTAACCCTAACCCTTACACTTACACTAACCCTACCCCTAACCCTAACCCTTACACTTACACTAACCCTACCCCTAACCCTAACCCTAACACTTACTTTAACCCTAAACTTTACCCTAACCCTAAACCTAACCCTAACCCTAAAACTTACCCTGACAGTAACCCTAACCCTAACTCTAAAACTAACGCTAAACCTAACCCTAACACTTACTCTAACCCTAACCATAACCTTTAACCTAACCCTAACCCTAACCCTATCCACTAACCCTAACGCTTACCCTAACCCTAACCCTTACACTAATCCTTACCCTAACCCTTATCCTAACCCTAACCTTAACACTAACTCTTACTCTACCCCTAACCCTTACCCTAACCCTAACCCAAAAACTAACTCTAACCCTTACCCTTACCCTAACACTAACCCTAAACCTAACCCTAACAATAACCCTAACCCCTAACCCTAACCCTAAACCTAACCCTAACCCTTACCCTTATCCTAACCCTAAACCTAACCCTAACCCTAACACTTACCCTTACCCAAAACCTAACCTTAACCCTAACACTTACCCTTACCCTAACCCTAACCCTAACCCTAACCCTTACCCTTACCCTAACCCTAAACCTAAACCTAAACCTTACCCTTACCCTAACCCTAACCCTAAACTTAATGCTAACCATAACCCTAAACCTAACACTTACTCTTACCCTAACTGTAACCCTAATCCTTACCCTAACCCTAACCCTAACCCTAAGCCGAACCCTTACCCTTTCCCTAACCCTAACGCTAACCCTAAACCTAACTTACCCAAACTCTAACCCTAACCCTAACCCTTACCCTTTCCCTAACCCTAATCCTATCCCTAACCCTAACCACACCCTAACCCCTAACCCTAACCCTTACACTTACACTAACCCTACCCCTAACCCTAACCCTAACACTTACTTTTACCCTAAACTTTACCCTAACCCTAAAACTAACCCTAACCCTAAACCTTACCCTGACAGTAACCCTAACCTAACTCTAAAACTAACGCTAAACTTAACCCTAACACTTACTCTAACCCTAACCATAACCTTTAACCTAACCCTAACCCTAACCCTAACCACTAACCCTAACGCTTACCCTAACCCTAACGCTTACACTAATCCTTACCCTAATCCTTACCCTAACCCTAACCTTAACACTAACTCTTGCTCTACCCCTAACCCTTACCCTAACCCTAACGCCAAAACCTAACCCTAATCATTACCCTTACCCTAACCCTAACCCTAAAACTAACCCTAACCCTTACCCTTACCCTAACACTAACCCTAAACCTAACCCTAACAATAACCCTAACCCCTAACCCTAACCCTAACCCTTACCCTTACCCTTACCCTAACCCTAAACCTAACCCTAACACTTAACCTTACTCTAAACCTAACCCTAAACCTATCCCTAACCTAACCCTAACCCTAAGCCTTAGCCTAACCCTAAACCTTAACTTCATCGTAACCCTAACCCTAACCCTAACCCTAACACTTACCCTTACCCTAACCCTAACCCTGACCCTAACCCTAACCATACCGCAACCATAACCCTAACCCCTAACCCTAACCCTAACCCTTAAACTTACCCTAACCCTAACCCTAACCCTAACCCTAACCTGTAACCCTAACCCTAACCCTAACCCTTTCCATTACCCTAACCCTATCCCTAACCCTAACCCTTACCCTTACCCTAACCCTATCCCTAAACCTAACCCTAACCCTTATCCTAACCCTAACACTAACCATAACCCTAATCCTTACACTAAACCTAACCATAACCCTAACCCTTACCCTTCCCCTTACCATAACCCTAACCCTAAACCTAACCCTAATCATATCCCTAATCCTAGCCCTTACCCCTACCCTAACCCTAACCCTAACCCTAACCTTAACCCTAACCATAACCCTAAACCTAACCCTTTCCCTTACCCTAACCCGAACCCAAAACCTAACCGTAACCCTAACCCTAACCCTAACCCAACCCTTACCCTTACCCTAAACCTAACCCTAAACCTAACCCTAACCCTAACTCTAAACCTAACCCCAAACCTAACCCTAACTCTAACCCTTACCCTAACCCTAACCTTAACCTAACCCTAACCCTAACCCTCACCGTTACACTTACCCTAACACTAACCCTAAACCTAACCCTTACCCTAACCCTAACTCAAAACCTAACTCTAACCTTAACCCTAAACCTAACCCTTACCCTTACCCTAACCCTAAACCTAAACCTAAACCTTACACTTACCCTAACCCAACCCTAAACTTAATGCTAACCCTAACCCTAACCCTAACCCTAACTCTTACCCTAACTGTAACCCTAATCCTTACCCTAACCCTAACCCTAACCCTAAGCCGAACCCTTACCCTTTCCCTAACCCTAACGCTAACCCTAACCCTCACTTACCCCAACTCTAACCCTAACCCTAACCCTAACTTTAACCCTAACCCTAACCCTTACCCTTACCCTAACCCTAACCCTTACCCTAACCCTATCCCTAAACCTAACACTAACCCTAACCTAAATCTTACACTAATCAGAACCCTAACCCTATCCCTAAACCTTACCCTTACCCTAACCCTAACCCTAACCCTTATCCTAAACTTAACCCTAACCCTAACCCTAACCCCTAACCCTAAACCTAACCCTAAACTTAATGCTAACCCTAAACCTAACCCTAAACCTAACCCTTACCCTAACCCTAACTCTAACCCTAATACTTACCCTAAACCCAACCTTAACCCTAAACCTTACCCTTACCCTAACCCTAACCCTAAACATAATGCTAACCCTAACCCTAACCCGAACCCTAACCCTTACCCTAACCCTAACCCTAACCAGAATCCTTACCCTAACCCTAACTCTAAACCTAACCCTTAACCTAACCCTTACCCTTTCCCTAACCCTAATCCTATCCCTAACCCTAACCAAACCCTAACCCCTAACCCTAACCCTTACACTTACACTAACCCTACCCCTAACCCTAACCCTAACACTTACTTTAACCCTAAACTTTACCCTAACCCTAAACCTAACCCTAACCCTAAACCTTACCCTGACAGTAACCCTAACCCTAACTCTAAAACTAACGCTAAACCTAACCCTAACACTTACTCTAACCCTAACCATAACCTTTAACCTAACCCTAACCCTAACCCTAACCACTAACCCTAACGCTTACCCTAACCCTAACCCTTACACTAATCCTTACCCTAACCCTTATCCTAACCCTAACCTTAACACTAACTCTTACTCTACCCCTAACCCTTACCCTAACCCTAACCCAAAAACTAACTCTAACCCTTACCCTTACCCTAACACTAACCCTAAACCTAACCCTAACAATAACCCTAACCCCTAACCCTAACCCTAAACCTAACCCTAACCCTTACCCTTATCCTAAACCTAAACCTAACCCTAACCCTAACACTTACCCTTACCCAAACCCTAACCCTAACCCTAACACTTACCTTTACCCTAACCCTAACCCTTAGCCTCACCCTAAGCCTAACCCCTAACCCTAACCCTAACCCTAACTCTAAATCTTACCCTTACCCTTACCCTAACCCTAACCCTAACCCCTAACCCTAATCCTAAACCTTACCCTTATCCTATCCCTAATCCTAACCCTTACCCTAACCCTATCACTTACCCTTAACCTAACCCTAACCCTAACCCTTACCCTAAACCTAACCCTAACCCTAACCCCTAACCCTAACCCTAACCCTAACCCTAACTCTAAAACTTACTCTTACAATAACCCTAACCATAAACATAACCCTAACCCTTACCCTAACCCTAACCCTTACCCTAACCCTAATCCTAACCCTAAACCTAACACCTAACCCTAACCCTAAACCTCACCCTAAACCTAACTCTAAACCTAACCCTTAACCTAACCCTAACCCTAACGCTTACCTTACCCTAAACCTAACCCTTACCTTAACCACAACTCTAAACCTAACTCTAACCCTTACCCTTACCCTAACCCTAACCCTAACACCTAACCCTAACCGTAACCATAACCCCAACATTACACTTACCCTAACCCTAAACCTAACCCTAACCCTAACTCTTACCCTCACGCTAACCCTAACCCCAAACCTAACCCTAATCCTAACCCTTACCCTTACCCTTACCCTAACCCTAAACCTAACCCTAACCCTAATCCTAAACATTACCCTTAACCTTATCCTAAACCTAACCCTAACCCTAATCCCTAACCCTAACTCAAACACTAATCCTTCCGCTTACACAAACCCTAACCCTAAACCTAACCCTAACCCTAAACCTAACACTAACCCTAACCGTAACCCTAACCCTAAATCTTACCCTTACACTAAACCTAATCCTAACCCTTACCCTAACCCTAACCCTAAACCTTTCCCTTGCCTTAACCCTAACCCTAACCCTAACTCTAAACCCTAACCATAATCCTGACCCTAAATCTAAACCTTACCCTAACCCTTACCCTTACCCTAACCCTAACCCTAAACCTACCTCTAACCCTAACCCTAAGCTAACCCTTACCCTTATCCTAACCCTAAACCTAACCCTAAAACTTACCCTTACCCTAACCCTAACCCTAACCCTAACCCTTACATTTACACTAACCGTAATCCTAACTCTTACCCTTAGCCTTACCCTAACCCTAAACCCAACCCTAAACCTTACCCTTACCCTAGCCCTATCCCTAACCCTAACCCTTACCCTTACCCTAACCCTAACCCTAACTCTAACCCTTACCATTACCCTAACCCTAACCCTAAGCCTAACCCTACCCCTTACCCTTACCCTTACCCTAACCCTAACCCTAACCTTAAGCCTAGGCCTAACCCTAACCCTTACCTTCACCCTAACCCTAACCCTAACCCTATCCCTAACACTTACCCTTACCCTAACCCTAACCATGACCCTAAACCTAACCTTACCCCAACCCTAACCCTAACCCCTAACCCTATCCCTAACCCTTACCCATTCCCTAACCCTAACCCTACCTGTAACCCTAACCCTAACCCTAACCCTTTCCCTTACCCTAAACGTATCCCTAACCCTAACCCTTACCCTTACCCTAATCCTATCACTAACCCTAACCCTAACCCTTATCCTAACACTAACACTATCGCTAACCCTAATCCTTACCATAACCCTAACACTAACCCTAACCCTTACCCTTACCTTACCCTAAAACTTACCCTAACCCTAAACATTAACCTTACCCTGACCCTAAACCGAACCCTAACCTAACACCTAACCCTAACCCTAACCCTTACCCTTACCATAATCCTAACCCTAACCTTAACCCTAACCTAACACTAACCTAAACCTAACCCTTACCCTAACAATAACCCTAACCCTAACCCTAAGACCTACCCTTACCGTTACCCTAACCCTAAACCTATACCTAACCATAACACTACCATAACCCTAACGCTAACCCTAACACTAACCCTTACCCTACCCAAACCTAACCCTTGCCTTGACGGTAACCCTAAACCTTACCCTAACCCTAACCCTATCCCTAACCCTAACCCTTACCCTTACCCTACCCTAACCCTAACCCTAAGCCTAACCTAATCCCAACCCTAACCATAACCGTAATCCTAACATTTACCCTTAACCTAATCCTAACCCTAAACCTAACCCTAAGCCTAACCCTAACCCTAACATAACCTTAATGCTAACCCTAACCCTAACCCTAAACCTAACCCTTACCCCAACCCTAACCTAACCCTAACCATTACCCTTACCCTAACCCCTAACCCTAACCCTAACCCTAACCCTTACCCTTACCCTTACCCTAACCCTAACCCTAACCCTAAGCCTAACCCTAACCTTAACCCTAACCCTAACACTAACCCTAAACCTAACCCTTACCCTAACACTAACGCTAACACTAACCCCTACCTTACCGTAACCCTAACCCTAAACCTAAACCTAACCATAACACTACCCTAACCCTAACGCTAACCCTAACAGTAACCCTTACCCTTACCCAAACCCTAACCCTTGCCTTAACGCTACCCTAAACCTTACCCTAACCCTAACCCTAACACTAACCCTAACCCTTACACTTAACCTTACCCTAAACCTAACCCTAACCCTAACCTTAATCCCAACCCTAACCCTAACCATAATCCTAACACCTAAAACTAACCCTTAACCTCACCCTAAACCTAACTCCAAACCTAACCCTTAACCTAACCCTGACCCTAAGAATAACCATACCGCAACCCTAACCTAACCCTAACCCAAACCTAACCCTTACCCTTACCCTAACCCTAACCCTAACCCTAATCTGTAACCCTAACCCTAACCCTAACCCTTTCCATTACCCTAACCCTATCCCTAACCCTAACCCTTACCCTTACCCTAACCCTATCCGAAACTTAACCCTAACCCTTATCCTAACCCTAACACTAACTATAACCCTAATCCTTACACTAACCTAACCCTAACCCTAACCCTTACCCTTTCCCTTACCATAACCCTAACCCTAAACCTAAACCTAATCATATCCCTAACCTAGCCTTACCCCTACCCTAACCCTAACCCTAACCCTAACCTTAACCCTAACCATAACCCTAAACCTAACCTTACCCTTACCCTAACCCTAACCCGAACCCTAAACCTAACGTAACCCTAACCCTACCCTAACCCAACCCTTACCCTTACCCTAAACCTAACCCTAAACCTAACCCTAACCCTAACTCTAAACCTAACCCAAACCTAACCCTAACTCTAACCCTTACCCTAACCCTAACCTTAACCTAACCCTAACCCTAACCCTCACCGTTACACTTACCCTAACACTAACCCTAAACCTAACCCTTACCCTTACCCTAACCCTAACTCAAAACCTAACTCTAACCTTAACCCTAAACCTAACCCTTACCCTTACCCTAACCTAAACCTAAACCTAAACCTTACCCTTACCCTAACCCTAACCCTAAACTTAATGCTAACCCTAACCCTAACCCTAACTCTTACCCTAACTGTAACCCTAATCCTTACCCTAACCCTAAGCCGAACCCTTACCCTTTCCCTAACCCTAACGCTAACCCTAACCCTCACTTACCCCAACTCTAACCCTAACCCTAACCCTAACTTTAACCCTAACCCTAACCCTTACCCTTACCCTAACCCTAACCCTTTCCTAACCCTATCCTAAACCTAACACTAACCCTAACCTAAACCTTACACTAATCAGAACCCTAACCCTATCCCTAAACCTTACCCTTACCCTAACCCTAACCCTAACCCTTATCCTAAACTTAACCCCTAACCCTAACCCTAACCCCTAACCTAAACCTAACCCTAAACTTAATGCTAACCCTAAACCTAACCCTAAACCTAACCTTACCCTAACCCTAACTCTAACCCTAATACTTACCCTAAACCCAACCTTAACCCTAAACCTTACCCTTACCCTAACCTAACCCTAAACATAATGCTAACCCTAACCCTAACCCGAACCCTAACCCTTACCCTAACCCTATCCCTAACCAGAATCCTTACCCTAACCTAACTCTAAACCTAACCCTTAACCTAACCCTTACCCTTTCCTAACCCTAATCCTATCCTAACCCTAACCAAACCCTAACCCCTAACCCTAACCCTTACACTTACACTACCCCTACCCTAACCGTAACCCTAACACTTACTTTAACCCTAAACTTTACCCTAACCCTAAACCTAACCCTAACCCTAAAGCTTACCCTGACAGTAACCCTAAACCTAACTCTAAAACTAACGCTAAACCTAACCCTAACACTTACTCTAACCCTAACCATAACCTTTAACCTAACCCTAACCCTAACCTACCACTAACCCTAACGCCCTTCTCTTACCCTAACCCTAACCCTTACACTAATCCTTACTCTAACCCTTATCCTAACCTAACCTTAACACTAACTCTTACTCTACCCCTAACCCTTACCCTAACCCTAACGCCTAAACCTAACCCATACCATTACCCTTACCCTAACCCTAACCCAAAAACTAACCCTAACCCTTACCCTTACCCTAACGACTAACCCTAACCTAACCCTAACAATAACCCTAACCCTAACCCTAACCCTAAACTTAACCCTAACCCTTACCCTTATCCTAACCCTAAACCTAACCCTAACCCTAACACTTACCCTTACCCAAACCCTAACCCTAACCCTAACACTTACCTTTACCCTAACCCTAACCCTTAGCCTCACCCTAAGCCTAACCCCTAACCCTAAACCTAACCCTAACTCTAAATCTAACCCTTACCCTTACCCTAACCCTAACCCTAACCCCTAACCCTAACCCTAAACCTTACCCTTATCCTATCCCTAATCCTAACCCTTACCCTAACCCTATCACTTACCCTTAACCTAACCCTAACCCTAACCCTTACCCTAAACCTAACCCTAACCCTAACCCCTAACCCTAACCCTAACCCTAACCCTAACTCTAAAACTTACTCTTACCCTAACCCTAACCATAACCATAACCCTAACCCTTACCCTAAACCTAACCCTTACCCTAACCCTAATCCTAACCCTAAACCTAACACCTAACCCTAACCCTAACCTCTCCCTAAACCTAACTCTAAACCTAACCCTTAACCTAACCCTAACCCTAACCCTTACCTTACCCTAAACCTAACCTTACCTTAACCCCAACTCTAAACCTAACTCTAACCCTTACCCTTACCCTAACCCTAACCCTAACACCTAACCCTAACCGTAACCATAACCCCAACATTACACTTACCCTAACCCTAAACCTAACCCTAACCCTAACTCTTACCCTCACGCTAACCCTAACCCCAAACCTAACCCTAATCCTAACCCTTACCCTTACCCTAACCCTAAACCTAACCCTAACCCTAATCCTAAACATTACCCTTAACCTTACCCTAAACCTAACCCTAACCCTAACCCTAACCGTAACCCTAAATCTTACCCTTACACTAAACCTAATCCTAACCCTTACCCTAACCCTAACCTAAACCTTTCCCTTGCCTTAAGCCTAACCCTAATCCTAACTCTAAACCCTAACCCTAATCCTGACCCTAAATCTAAACCTTACCCTAACCCTTACCCTTACCCTAACCCTAACCCTAAACCTACCTCTAACCCTAACCCTAAGCTAACCCTTACCCTTATCCTAACCCTAAACATAACCCTAAAACTTACCCTTACCCTAACCCTAACCCTAACCCTTACATTTACACTAACCGTAATCCTAACTCTTACCCTTAGCCTTACCCTAACCCTAAACCTAACCCTAAACCTTACCCTTACCCTAGCCCTATCCTAACCCTAACCCTTACCCTTACCCTAACCCTAACCCTAACTCTAACCCTAACATTACCCTAACCCTAAGCCTAAGCCTAAGCCTAACCCTAACACTTACCCTTACCTAACCCTAACCGTAACCCTAAACCTAACCCTAACCCTAACCCTTACCCTTACCCTTACCCTTACCCTAACCCTAACCCTAACCCTAAGCCTAAGCCTAACCCTAACCCTTACCTTCACCCTAACCCTAACCTAACCCTATCCCTAACACTTACCCTTACCCTAACCCTAACCCTGACCCTAACCCTAACCTTACCCCAACCCTAACCCTAACCCCTAACCCTATCCCTAACCCTTACCCTTTCCCTAACCCTAACCCTAACCCTAACCTGTAACCCTAACCCTAAACCTAACCCTTTCCCTTACCCTAAACGTATCCCTAACACTAACCCTTACCCTTACCCTAATCCTATCCCTAACCCTAACCCTAACCCTTATCCTAACACTAACACTAACGCTAACCCTAATCCTTACCCTAACCCTAACACTAACCCTAACCCTTACCCTTACCTTACCCTAAACCTTACCCTAACCCTAAACATTAACCTTACCCTGACCCTAAACCGAACCCTAACCCTAACACCTAACCATAACCCTAAGCCTTACCCTTACCATAATCCTAACCCTAACCCTAACACCTACCCTTACCGTTACTCTAACCCTAAACATAAACCTAACCATAACACTACCATAAACCTAACGCTAACCCTAACACTAACCCTTACCCTTACCCAAACCCTAACCCTTGCCTTAACGCTAACCCTAAACCTTACCCTAACCCTAACCCTATCCCTAACCCTAACCCTTACCCTTACCCTTACCCTAACCCTAACCCTAACCCTAACCTTAATCCCAACCCTAACCATAACCATAATCCTAACATTTACCCTTAACCTAATCCTAACCCTAAACCTAACCCTAAGCCTAACCCTAACCCTAAACATAACCTTAATGCTAACCCTAACCCTAACCCTAAACCTAACCCTTACCCCAACCCTAACCTAACCCTAACCATTGCCCTTACCGTAACCCCTAACCCTAACCCTAACCCTAACCCTTACCCTTACCCTTACCCTAACCCTAACCCTAACCCTAAGCCTAACCCTAACCTTAACCCTAACCCTAACACTAACCCTAAACCTAACCCTTACCCTTACATTAACCCTAACCCTAATCCTAACTGTAACCCAAACCCTAACCCAACCCTTACCCTTACCCTAAACCTAACCCTAAACCTAATCCTAACTCTAACTGTAAACCTAACCATAACCCTAACCCTAACCCTCACCGTTACACTTACCCTAACACTAACCCTAAACCTAACACTTACCCTTACCCTAACCCTAACTCTAAACCTAACTCTAGCCTTAACCCTAAACCTAACCCTTACCCTTACCCTAACCCTAAACCTAAACCTAAACCTTACCCTTACCCTAACCCTAACCCTAAACTTAATGCTAACCCTAACCCTTACCCTAACTCTTACCCTAACTGTAACCCTAATCCTTACCCTAACCCTAACCCTAACCCTAAGCCCAACCCTTACCCTTTCCCTAACGCTAACGCTAACCTTAACCCTAACTTACCCCAACTCTAACCCTAACCTTAACCCTAATTATAACCCTAACCCTAACCCTAACCCTTACCCTCACCCTAACCCTAACCCTTACCCTAACCCTAGCCCTAAACCTAACACTAACCCTAAATTAAACCTTACACTAATCAGAACCCTAACCCTATCCCTAAACCTTACCCTTACCCTAACCCTAACCCTAACTCTTATCCGAAACTTAACCCTAACCCTAACCCTAACCCCTAACCCTAACCCAAACCCTAACCTTAATGCTAACCCTAAACCTAACCCTAACCTAACCCTTACCCTAACCCTAACTCTAACCCTAATCCTTACCCTAAACCTAACCTTAACCCTAAATCTTACCCTAAACCTAACCTTAACCCTAAATCTTACCCTTACCCTAACCCTAACCCTAAACATAATGCTAACCCTAACCCTAACCCAAACCCTAACCCTAACCCTTACCCTAACCCTAACCCTAACCCGAATCCTTACCCTAACCCTAACTCTAAACCTAACCCTTACCCTAAACCTTACCCTTTTCCTAACCCTAATCCTATCCCTAACCCTAACTAAACCCTGACCACTAACCCTAACACTTAAACTTACAGTAACCCTACCCCTAACCCTAACCCTAACACTTACCTTAACCCTAAAGTTTACCCTAACCCTAACCCTAAACCTAACCCTAACTCTAAACCCTAACCCTAATCCTAACCCTAAATCTAAACCTTACCCTAACCCTTACCCTTGCCCTAACCCTAACCCTAAACCTACCTCTAACCCTAACCCTAAGCTAACCCTTACCCTTATCCTAACCCTAAACCTAACCCTAAAACTTACCCTTACCCTAACCGTAATCCTAACTCTTACCCTTAGCCTTACCCTAACCCTAAACCTAACCCTAAACCTTACCCTTACCCTAACTCTATCCCTAACCCTAACCCTTACCCTTACCCTAACCCTAACCCTAACTCTAACCCTTACCATTACCCTAACCCTAACCCTAAGCCTAAGCCTAACCCTAACACTTACCCTTACCTAACCCTAACCGTAACCCTAAACCTAACCCTAACCCTAACCCTTACCCTTACCCTTACCCTAACCCTAACCCTAGCCCTAAGCCTAAGCCTAACCCTAACCCTTACCTTCACCCTAACCCTAACCCTAACCCTATCCCTAACACTTACCCTTTCCCTAACCCTAACCCTGACCCTAACCCTAACCTTACCCCAACCCTAACCCTAACACCTAACCCTATCCCTAACCCTTACCCTTTCCCTAACCCTAACCCTAACCCTAACCTGTAACCCTAACCCTAACCCTAACCCTTTCCCTTACCCTAAACGTATCCCTAACCCTAACCCTTACCCTTACCCTAATCCTATCCCTAACCCTAACCCTAACCCTTATCCTAACACTAACACTAATGCTAACCCTAATCCTTACCCTAACCCTAACATTAACCCTAACCCTTACCCTTACCTTACCCTAAACCTTACCCTAACCCTAAACATTAACCTTACCCTGACCCTAAACCCAACCCTAACCCTAACACCTAACCCTAACCCTAACCCTTACCCTTACCATAATCCTAACCCTAACCTTAACCCTAACCCTAACACTAACCCTAAACCTAACCCTTACCCTAACAATAACCCTAACCCTAACCCTAACCCTAACACCTACCCTTACCGTAACCCTAACCCTAAACCTAAACCTAACCATAACACTACCATAACCCTAACGCTAACCCTAACACTAACCCTTACCCTTACCCAAACCCTAACCCTTGCCTTAACGCTAACCCTAAACCTTACCCTAACCCTAACACTAACACTAACTCTAACCCTTACCCTTACCCTTACCCTTACCCTAACCCTAACCCTAACCCTAACCTTAATCCCAACCCTAACCATAACCGTAATCCTAACATTTACCCTTAACCTAATCCTAACCCTAAACCTAACCCTAAGCCTAACCCTAACCCTAAACATAACCTTAATGCTAACCCTAACCCTAACCCTAAACCTAACCCTTACCCCAACCCTAACCTAACCCTAACCATTACCCTTACCGTAACCCCTAACCCTAACCCTAACCCTAACCCTTACCCTTAACCTAACCCTAACCCTAACCCTAACCCTAAGCCTAACCCTAACCTTAGCCCTAACCCTAACACTAACCCTAAACCTAACCCTTACCCTAACACTAACGCTAACCCTAACTCCTACCCTTACCGTAACCCTAACGCTAAACCTAAACCTAACCATAACACTACCCTAACCCTAACGCTAACCCTAACAGTAACCCTTACCCTTACCCAAACCCTAACCCTTGCCTTAACGCTAACCCTAAACCTTACCCTACCCCTAACCCTAACACTAACCCTAACCCTTACCCTTACCCTTACCCTAAACCTAACCCTAACCCTAACCTTAATCCCAAACCTAACCCTAACCGTAATCCTAACACCTAACCCTAACCCTTAACCTCATCCTAAACCTAACTCCAAACCTAACCCTTAACCTAACCCTAACCCTAACCCTTACCTTACCCTAACTCTAACCCTTACCTTAACCCCAACTCTAAACCTAACTCTAACCCTTACCCTTACCCTAATCCTAACCCTAACACCTAACCCTAACCGTAACCATAACCCCAACATTACAATTACCCTAACCCTAAACCTAACCCTAACCCTAACTCTTACCCTCACGCTAACCCTAAACACAAACCTAACCCTAACCCTAACCCTTACCCTTACCCTTACCCTAACCCTAAAGCTAACCCTAACCCTAATCCTAAACATTACCCTTAACCTTACCCTAAACCTAACCCTAACCCTAACCCCTAACCCTAACTCAAACACTAATCCTTCCGCTTACACAAACCCTAACCCTAAACCTAACCCTAACACTTACCCTAACCCTAACCCTAACCCTAAAAATAACACTAACCCTAACCCTAACCCTAAATCTTACCCTTACACTAAACCTAACCCTAACCCTTACCCTAACCCTAACCCTAAACCTTTCCCTTGCCTTAACCCTAAGCCTAACCCTAACTCTAAACCCTAACCCTAATCCTAACCCTAAATCTAAACCTTACCCTAACCCTTACCCTTACCCTAACCCTAACCCTTAACCTACCTCTAACCCTAACCCTAAGCTAACCCTTACCCTTATCCTAACCCTAAACCTAACCCCAAAACTTACCCTTACCCTAACCCTAACCCTAACCCTAACCCTTACATTTACACTAACCGTAATCCTAACTCTTACCCTTAGCCTTACCCTATCCCTAAACCTAACCCTAAACCTTACCCTTACCCTAACCCTAACCCTAACTCTAACCCTTACCATTACCCTAACCCTAACCCTAAGCCTAAGCCTAACCCTAACACTTACGCTTACCTAACCCTAACCGAAACCCTAACCCTAACCCTAACCCTAACCCTAAACCTTACCCTTACCCTAACCCTAACCCTAAGCCTAAGCCTAACCCTAACCCTTACCTTCACCCTAACCCTAAACCTAACCCTATCCCTAACACTTACCCTTACCCTAACCCTAACCCTGACCCTAACCCTAACCTTACCCCAACCCTAACCCCAACCCCTAACCCTATCCCTAAACCTTACCCTTTCCCTAACCCTAACCCTAACCCTAACCTCTAACCCTAACCCTAACCCTAACCCTTTCCCTTACCCTAAACGTATCCCTAACCCTAACCCTTAACCTTACCCTTCCCCTAATCCTATCCCTAACCCTAACCCTAACCCTTATCCTAACACTAACACTAACGCTAACCGTAATCCTTACCCTAACCCTAACACTAACCCTAACCCTTACCCTTACCTTACCCTAAACCTTACCCTAACCCTAAACATTAACCTTACCCTGACCCTAAACCGAATCCTAACCCTAACACCTAACCCTAACCCTAACCCTTACCCTTACCATAATCCTAACCCTAACCTTAACCCTAACTCTAACACTAACCCTAAATATAACCCTTACCCTAACAATAACCCTAAACCTAACCCTAACACCTACCCTTACCGTAACCCTAACCCTAAACCTAAACCTAACCATAACACTACCATAACCCTAACGCTAACCCTAACACTAACCCTTACCCTTACCCAAACCCTAACCCTTGCCTTAACGCTAACCCTAAACCTTACCCTAACCCTAACCCTATCCCTAACCCTAACCCTTACCCTTACCCTTACCCTTACCCTAACCCTAACCCTAACCCTAACCTTAATCCCAACCCTAACCATAACCGTAATCCTAACATTTACCCTTAACCTAATCCTAACCCTAAACCTAACCCTAAACATAACCTTAATGCTAACCCTAACCCTAACCCTAAACCTAACCCTTACCCCAACCCTAACCTAACCCTAACCATTACCCTTACCGTAACCCCTAACCCTAACCCTAACCCTAACCCTTACCCTTACCCTAACCCTAACCCTAACCCTAACCCTAAGCCTAACCCTAACCTTAGCCCTAACCCTAACACTAACCCTAACCCTTACCCTTAACCTTACCCTAAACCTAACCCTAACCCTAACCTTAATCCCAACCCTAACCCTAACCGTAATCCTAACATTTACCCTTTACCTAATCCTAAACCTAAACCTAACCATAAGCCTAACCCTAACCCTAAACATAACCTTAGTGCTAACCCTACCCCTAATCCTAAACCTAACCCTTACTCCAAACCTAACGTAACCCTAACCATTACCCTTAGCCTAAGCCTAAGCCTAACCCTAACCTTTACCTTCACCCTAACCCTAACCCTAAACCTAACACTTACCCTTACCCTAACCCTAACCCTGACCCTAACCCTAACCTTACCGCAACCCTAACCCTAACACCTAACCCTAACCCTAACCCTTACCCTACCCTATCCCTAACACTAACCCTAACCCTAACCTGTAACCCTAACCCTAACCCTAACCCTAAGCCTTTCCATTACCCTAACCCTATCCCTAACCCTAACCCTTATCCTTACCCTAACCCTATCCCAAAACCTAACCCTAACACTTATCCTAACCCTAACCCTAACCCTAACCCTAATCCTTACCCTAAACCTAACCCTAACCCTAAACCTTACCCTTTCCCTTACCCTAACCCTAACCCTAACCCTAACCCTAAACCTATCCCTAACCCTAACCCTTAACCCTACCCTAACCCTAACCCTAACCCTAACCTTAACCCTAACCATAACCCTAAACCTATACCTTACCCTTACATTAATCCTAACCCTAATCCTAACCGTAACCCTAACCCTAACCCAACCCTTACCCTTACCCTAAACCTAACCCTAAACCTAACCCTTACTCTAACTGTAAACCTAACCATAACCCTAGCCCTAACCCTTACCCTAACCCTAACTTTAACCTAACCCTAACACTAACCCTAACCCTAACCCTCACCGTTACACTTACCCTAACACTAACCCTAACCCTAACACTTACACTTACCCTAACCCTAACTCTAAACCTAACTCTAACCTTAACCCTAAACCTAACCCTTACCTTACCCTAACCCTAAACCTAAACCTGAACCTTACCCTTACCCTAACCCTAACCCTAAACTTAATGCTAACCCTAACCCTAACCCTAACTCTTACCCTAACTGTAACCCAAATCCTTACCCTAACCCTAACCCTAACCCTAACCCTAAGCCCAACCCTTACCCTTTCCCTAACGCTAACGCTAACCCTAACCCTAACTTACCCCAACTCTAACCCTAACCCTAACCCTAACTTTAACCCTAACCCTAACCCTAACCCTTACCCTCACCCTAACCCTAACCCTTACCCTAACCCTAGCCCTAAACCTAACACTAACGCTAACTTAAACCTTACACTAATCAGAACCCTAACCCTATCCCTAAACTTTACCCTTACCCTAACCCTAACCCTAACTCTTATCCTAAACTTAACCATATCCCTAACCCTAAACCCTAACCCTAACCCTAACCCTAACCTTAATGCTAACTCTAAACCTAACCCTAAACCTAACCCTTACCCTAACCCTAACTCTAACCCTAATCCTTACCCTAAACCTCACCTTAACCCTAAATCTTACCCTTAACCTAACCCTAACCGTAAACATAATGCTAACCCTAACCATAACACTTACCCTAACCCTAACCCTAACCCAAATCCTTACCCTAACCCTAACTCTAAACCTAACCCTTACCCTAAACCTTACCCTTTCCCTAACCCTAATCCTATCCCTACCCCTAACCAAACCCTAACCACTAACCCTAACCCTTACACTTACACTAACCCTACCCCTAACCCTAACCCTAACACTTACCTTAACCCTAAACTTTACCCTAACCCTAAACCTAAACCTAACCCTAAACCTTACCTTGACACTAACCCTAACCCTAACTGTAAACCTAACGCTAACCCTAACCCTAAAACTTACCCTAACCCTAACCCTAACCCTTAACCTAACACTAACGCTAACCCTAACCTCTAACCCTAAGGCTTAGCCTAACCCTAACCCTAACACTAATCCTTACCCTAACCCTTATCCTAACCCTAACCTTAACACTAACTCTTACCCTAAACCTAACCCTTACCCTAACCCTAACCCTAAATCTAACCCTAACCATTACCCTTACCCTAACCCTAACCCTAAAACTAACCCTAACCCTTACCCTTACCCTAACACTAACCCTAAACCTAACCCTAACAATAACCCTATCCCCTAACCCTAAACCTAAACCTAACCCTAAGCCTTACCCTTATCCTAAACCTAACCCTAACCTAAACCTAACCCTAACACTTACCCTTACCCAAACCCTAAGCCTAAGCCCAACCCTAACCCTAACACTTACCCTTACCCTAACCCTAACCCTTACCATAACCTTAAGCCTTACCCCTAAACCTAAACCTAACCCTAACTCTAACTCTAACCCTTACCCTTACCCTAACCCTAACCCAAAGCCTACCCTTACCCTAACCCTAAACCTAACCCTAATCCCTAACCCTAACCCTAAACCTTACCCTTATCCTAACCCTAATCCTAACCCTTACCCTAACCCTATCACTTACCCTTAACCTAACCCTAGCCCTAACCCATACCCTAAAACTAACTCTAACCCTAACACCTAACCAAACCCTAACCCTAACCCTAACTCTAAAACTTACACTTACCCTAACCCTAACCCTAACCCTAACCCTTACCCTAACATTAATCCTAACCCTAACCCTAACACCTAACCCTAACCCTTAACCTAACCCTAACCGTAACCCTTACCTTACCCTAACCCTAACCCGTACCTTAACCCCAACTCTAACCCTAACTCTAAAGCTTACCCTTACCCTAACCCTAACCCTAACACCTAACCCTAACTGTAACCCTTACCCCAAAATTACCCTTACCCTAAACCTAAACCTAACCCTAACCCTAACCCTAACTCTTACCATCACGCTAACCCTAACCCAAAACCTAACCCTAACCATAACCCTAACCCTAACCCTTACCCTTACCCTTACCCTAACCCTAAACCTAACCTTAACCCTAATCCTAAACA
The DNA here is from genome assembly GCA_024803745.1 of Megascapheus bottae. NCBI lineage: Eukaryota > Metazoa > Chordata > Mammalia > Rodentia > Geomyidae > Megascapheus > Megascapheus bottae. Next base: position 296,455 of record JANJXV010000759.1, on the reverse strand, counting down.
TTAACCTTAACCTTACCCTAAACCTAACCCTAACCCTAACCCCTAACCCTAACTCAAACACTAATCCTTCCGCTTACACTAAACCTAACCCTAACACTTACCCTAACCCTAACCCTAACCCTAAACCTAACACTAACCCTAACCCTAACCCTAACCCTAAATCTTACCTTCACCCTAAACCTAACCCTAACCCTTACCCTAACCCTAACCCTAAACCTAAACCTTTCCCTTGCCTTAACCCTAACCCTAACCCTAACTCTAACCCCTAACCCTAATCCTAACCCTAAATCTAAACCTTACCCTAATCCTTACCCTTACCCTAACCCTAACCCTAAACCTAACTCTAACCCTAACACTAAGCCTAACCCTTACCCTTACCCTAACCCTAAACCTAACCCTAAACCTTATCCTTACCCTAACCCTAAACCTAACCCTAACCCTTACATTTACCCTAACCGTAATCCTAACCCTTACCCTTATCCTTACCCTAACCCTAAACCTAACCCTAAACCTTACCCTTACCCTAACCCTAACCCTAACCCTAACCCTTACCCTTACCCTAACCCTAACCCTAACCCTAACCTTTACCATTACCTTAACCCTAACCCTAACCCTAACTTTAACCCCAACCTTAAACCTAACCGTAATCCTAACCCTTATTCTTTCGCTAATACTAACCCTAACCTAACCCTAACCCTAAACCTAACCCTTACCCTAACCATAACCTTAACCCCAAACCTTACCCTTTCCCTAACCATAACCCTAACCCTAACACTGACCCTAACCCTAATCCTAAACCTCAACCTTACCCTTAACCTAACCCTACCCTAAACCTAACCGTAACCATTACCTTAACCCTAACACCTAACCCTGACCCTAACCCTAAACCTTACCCTTAACCTAAACCTAACCCTAACCCTAAGCCTAACCCTAACACTTACCCTCACCCTAACCCGAACCCTAACCCAAAACCTAACCCTAACCCTAACCCTAACCGTTACCCTTACCCTAAACCTAACCCTAACCCTAAACCTAACCCTAACACTTACCCTTACCCTAACCCTAACCCTAACCCTTAACCTAACCCTGACCCTAACCCTAACCCTAACCCTTACCTTTACCCTAACCCTCACCCTAAACCTAATCCTAACACTTACCCTTACCCTAACCCTAACCCTAACCCTAACCCTAACCCTGACTCTAACCCTAACCTTACCCTAACCCTAACACTAAGCCCTAAACCTAACCCTAACCCTTCAGCTTACCCTAACCCTAAGCTTGACTCTAACCCTAAACTTAACCCTAACCCATAACCCTAACCCTAACCTTAACCCTTACCCTTACCCTAAACCTATCCCTAACCCTAACCCTAACCCTAACTCTAAACCTAACCCTAACCCTAACCCTAACCCTAACCCTTACCCTAACCCTAACCTTAACCTAACCCTAACCCTAATCCTAACCCTCACCATTACACTTACCCTAACACTAACCCTAACCCTAACCCTTAACCTTACCCTAACCCTAACTCTAAACCTAACTCTAACCCAACCCTAAGCCTACGCCTTAACCTTACCCTAACCCTAAACCTAACCCTAAACCTTACCCTTACCCTAACCCTAACCCTAAACTTAATGCTAACCCTAACCCTAACCCTAATCCTTACCCTAACCCTAACCCTAACCCTAACCCTAGGCCGAACCCTTACCCTTTCCCTAACCCTAATCCTTACCCTAACCCTAACTCTAAACCTAACCCTTACACTGACCCTTACCCTTTCCATAACCCTAATCCTAACCCTAACCCTAACCAAACCCTAACCCCTAACCCTAACCCTTACACTTACACTAACCCTACCCCTAACCCTAACCCTAACACTTACTTTAACCCTAACTTTACCCTAACCCTAAAGCTAACCCTAACCCTAAACCTTACCCTTACACTAACCCTAACCCTAACTCTAAACCTAACGCTAACCCTAACCCTAACACTTACCCAAACCCTAACCCTAACCCTTAACGTAAACCTAACCCTAACCACTAAGCCTAACGCTTACCCTAAACCTAACCCTAACACTAATCCTTACCCTAACCCTTACCCTAACCCTAACCTTAACACTAACTCTTAACCTAACCCTAACCCTTACCCTAATCCTAACCCTAAACCTAACCCTAACCATTACCCTTACCCTAACCCGAACCCTAAAACTAACCCTACCCTAACCCTAACCCTAACCCTTACCCTAACACTAACACTAACCCTAAAGTTAACCCTAACAATAACCCTAACCCCTAAACCTAAACCTAACCCTAACCCTAACCTTTACCCAAATCCTAACCCTAATCCTAACACTAAACCTAACACTTACCCTTACCCAAACCCTAACTTTAACCCTAACCGTCACACTTACCCTTACCCTAACCCTAACCGTAAACCTTACCCTAACCCTAACCCTAACCCTAACCCCTAACCCTAACCCTAACCCTAACTCTAACTCTAAGCCTTACCCTTACCCTAACCAAACCCAAAGCCTACCCTTAACCTAACCCTACCCCTAACCCTAACCCTAACACTTACCTTAACCCTAACTTTTACCCTAACCCTAAACCTAACCCTAACCCTAAACCTTACCCTTACACTAACCCTAACCCTAACTCTAAACCTAAGCTAACCCTAACCCTAACACTTACCCTAACCCTAACCCTAACCCTTAACCTAACTCTAACCCTAACCACTAAGCCTAATGCTTACCCTAAACCTAACCCTAACACTAATCCTTACCCTAACCCTTGCCCTAACCCTAACCTTCACACTAACTCTTACCCTAACCCTAACCCTTACCCTAACCCTAACCCTAAACCTAACCCTAACCATTACCCTTACCCTAACCCTAACCCTGAAACTAACCCTACCCTAACCCTAACCCTAACCCTTACCCTTACCCTAACACTAACCCTAAAGTTGACCCTAACAATAACCCTAACCCCTAAACCTAAACCTAACCCTAAACCTAACCCTTACCCTTATCCTAACCCTAACCCTAACCCTAAAGCTAACACTTACCCTTACCCAAACCCTAAACTTAACCCTAACCCTAACACTTACCCTTACCCTAACCCTAACCGTAACCCTTACCCTAACCCTAACCCTAACCTTAACCCCTAACCCTAACCCTAACCCTAACCCAAACCATAACTCTAACCCTTACCCTTACACTAACCCTAACCCAAAGCCTACCCTTACCCTAACCCTAACCCTAAGCCTAACCCTGAACCTTACCCTTATCCTAACCCTAATCGTAACCCTTACCCTAAACCTATCACTTACGCTTACCCTAACCCTAACCCTAACCCTTACTCTAAACCTAACTCTAAAACTTACTCTTACACTAACCCTAAACCTGACCCAAACCCTTACCCTAACCCTAACCCTTACCCTAACCCTCACACTAACCCTAACTCTCAAACTAACCTTTAACCTAACCATAACCCTAACCCTAACCCTTACCTTACCCTAACCCTAACCCTTAACTTAAACCCAACTCTAAACCTAATTCTAACCCTTGCCCTTACCCTAACCCTAAGCCTAACAACTAACCCTAATCGTAACCCTAACCCCAACATTACCCTTACCCTAACCCTAAACCTAACCCTAACCCTAACTCTTACCCTTACACTAACCCTAACCCCAAACCTAACCCTAACCCTAACCCTTACCCTTACCCTTACCCTAACCCTAACCCTAACCCTAAACATAACCCTAAACATTACAGTTACCCTAACCCTAAACCTAACCCTAACATTAATGCTAAGCCTAAACCTAACCCTTACCGCAACCCTTACCCTTACCCTTACACTAACCCTAAACGTAACCCTAACCTTAATGCTAACCCTAACCCTAACCCTAACCCTAACACTTACCCTTACCATAATTCTAACCCTAAACTTAACCCTAACCCTAACCATAACCCAAACCCGTACCCGAACCCTAACCCTAACCTTAATGCTAACCCTAAACCTAACCCTTACCCTAACTCTTACCCTTACCCTTACCCTAACCCTAACCCTAACCTTAATGCTAAACCTAACCCTAACCCTTACCCTAACCCTTACCCTTACTCTTACACTAACCCTAAACCTAAATCTAACCCTAACCCTAACCCTAACCCTTACACTTATGCTAACACTAACCCTAATCCTAACCCTTACCCTTAACCTAAACCTAACCCTAACATTAATGCTAACCCTAACCCTAACCCTAACCCTAACCCTAACTCTAAACCTTACCCTTACCCTAACCCTAACCCTAACCCTTAACCTAACCCTAACCCTAATCCTAACCCCTAACCCTAACCCTTACCCTAACCCTAACCCTAACACTATCCCTTACCCTAACCCTAACCCTAACCCTAACCCTAAAACTAACTCTTACCCTAACCCTAACCATTACCTTAAACCTAACCCTAAACCTAACCCTAACCCTTAACCTAACCCTAACCCTAACCCTAACTCTAGCCCTAACTCTTACCCTAACCATAAACCTAATTCTAACCCTAACCCTAACCCTAACCTAACCCCTAACCCTAACCATAACCATAACACTTACACTTATCCTAACCCTAACTCTAACCCTAACCCGAACCCTAAACCTTACCCTTCCCTAACCATAACCCTAACCCTAAGTTTAACCCCAACCCTAAACATAACCCTAATCCTAACACTTACCCTTTCCCTAATCCTAACCCTAACCTAACCCTAACCCTAACTCTAACCCTAACCTTAATGCATACCCTAACCGTAACCCTAAACCTAACGCTTACCCTAACCATAACCTTAACCCCAAGCCTTACCCTTTCCCTAACCCTAACCATAACCCTAACACTAACCCTAACCCTAATCCTAACCCTCAGTCTTACCCTTAACCTAACCCTAACCCAAACCCTTACTCTAAACCTTACCCTTTCCTTAACCCTAACCCTAACCCTAACCCTAACATTAACCCTAACCCTAACCCTAGCCCTAACTCTTACCCTAACCCTTACTCTTTCCTTAACCCTAACCCTAACCCTAACTCTAACCATAATCCTAACCCTAACCCTAACCCTAAACCTTACCCTTACCCTAACCCTAACCCTAAACCTAACCCTAAACATTACACTAACCCTAACCCTAACCCTTACCTTAACCCTAACCCTAACCCTAACCCTAACCCCTAACACTAACTCTAACCCTAAAACTTACCCTTACCTTAACCCTAACCCTAACCCTAACCCCTAACCCTAATCCTAACCCTAACCCTTACCCTTACCCTAACACTAACCCTAACCTTAAACCTAACCCTAACACTAACCCTAACCCTAACCCTTACCCTTACCCTAACCCTAACCCTAACCCTAAACCTAACCCTAACCCAAACCGTAACCCTTACCCTTACCCTAACCCTAACCCAAAGCCTTACCCTTACCCTAACCTTAACCCTAACCTTGATGTAACCCTAACCGTAACCCTAACACTAACCCTTACCCATTTCTCTAACCCTAACACTAATCCTAACCCTAACCCTAACCCTCACCCTTTCCCTAACTCTAAACTTAACCCTAACCCTTACCCTTACCATAACCCTAACCCTAACCCTAACCCTAAACATATCCCTAACCCTAACCCTAACCCTTACCCTTACCCTAACCCTAAACCTAACCCTAAACCTAACCCTAAAACTAACCCTTACCCTTACCCTAACCCTAACACTAACCCTAACCTTAATGCTAACCCTAACCCTAACCCTAACCCTAACACTTACCCTTACCATAATTCTAACCCTAAACTTAACCCTAACCCTAAGCCTAACCCTCACCCTTAACCGAACCCTAACCCTAACCTTAATGCCAACCCTAAACCTAACCCTTACCCTAACTCTTACCCTTACCCTTACCCTAACCCTAACCCTAACTTTAATGCTAACCCTAACCCTAACCCTTACCCTAACCCTTACCCTTACCCTTACACTAACCCTAAACCTAAATCTAACCTTAACCCTAACCCAAACCCTTACCCTTATGCTAACCCTAACCCTAATCCTAACCCTTACCCTTACCCTAACGCTAACCCTAACCTTAATGCTAACCCTAACCCTAACCCTAACCCTAACTCTAAACTTTACCCTTACACTAACCCTAACCCAAACCCTTAACCTAACCCTAACCCTAACCCTAAACCCTAACCCTAACCCTAACCCCTAACCCTAACCCTTACCCTAACCCTAACCCTAACCCTAACCCTTACCCTTACCCTAAACCTAACCCTAAAGCTAACCCTAACCTTAACCTTAACCCTTACCCTTACCCTAACCCTAATCCTAACCCAAACCCTTATCCTTGCCCTAACCCTAACCCTAACTTTAATGCTAACCCTAAACCTAACCCTAACCCTTACCCTTTCCCTAACCCTAACCCTAATCCTAACCCTAACCCTAACCCTTACCCTTTCCATAACCCTAACCTTAACCCTAACCCAATCCTAAACCAAACCTAACCCAAACCCTAACCCTAACACTTACCCTTACCCTAAACCTAACCCTAAACCTAACCCTAAAATTTACCCTTACCCCAAACCTAACCCTAAACCTAATCCTAACCCTTACCCTTCCCTTAACAATAACCCTAACCCGAACCCCTAACCATAACCCTAACCATAAACCTTACCCTTACCCTAACCCTAACCCTAACCCTAACCCCTAACTCTAACCATAACCCTAACCCTTACCCTAACCGTAACTGTAACCTTAACCCTAAACCTAACATAACCTTAACCCTAACCCTAACCCTAAGACTAACCCTTACCCTAACCCTAACCCTGACCCTAACCCGAACCTTACCCTATCCCGAACAATAACCCTAACCCTAACCCTAACCCTAACTCTAACCCCTAACCGTAACCCTAACCCTAACCCTTACCCTTATCCTAACCCTATCCCTAACCCTAAACCTAACCGTAACACTTACCCTTACCCTAACCCTAACCATAACCCTAACCCTAAACCCTAACCCTAACCCTAACCCTCACCCTCACCCTAACCCTAACCCAAAACCTAACCCTAACCCTCTTACAAACGGTAACCCTTACTGAAACCCTAACCCTAACCCTAACCCTAACCCTTACACTTAGCCTAACCCTAACACTAATCCTAACCCTAAACTTAACCCTAACCCTAACGCTAACCCTTACTTTTACCATTACCCTAACCCTAATACTAACCCTAACCCTAAACCTTACCATTACCCTTACCCTAAACATAACCCTAACCCTAACCCTAACCATTACCTTGACCCTAACCCTAAACGTAACCCTAACCCCTAACCAAAACCCTAACCCTAAAACTTACACTTACCCTAACCCTAAACCTTACCCTTACCCTAACCCTAACCCTAACCTTAACGCGTAACCCAAACCCTAAACCTAACCTTACCCTTAACCTAACCCTAACCCTAACCCTAACACTAACCCTAACCCTAACCCTATTTCTTACCCTAAACCTAATCCTAACATTAACCCTAACCCTAACCCTAACCCTAAACCTTACCCTAACCCTAACCCTAACCTTAAAGCTAACCCTAACCCTAACCTAAACCTAAACATAACCTTAATGCTAACCCTGAACCTAACCCTAACCCTAACCCTAACCCTTACCCTTTCTGTAACCCTAACCCTAACCTAAAACCTAACCCTAACTCTAACCCTAACCCTAACCCTTACCTTTACCCTAACCCTAACCCTTACCCTTTCTGTATCCCTAACCCTAACCTTAAACCTAACCCTAACTCTAACGCTAACCCTAACACAAACCCTAACCCTAACCCTAACCCTTACCCTAACCCTAACCCATACCCTAACCCTAACCCTAAACCTAACCCTAACCCCTAACCTTAACCCTAACCCTAACCCTTACCCTAACCTTAACACTAACCCTAACCCTTACCCTTACCCTACCCTAATCCTAACCCTAACCCGAACCCTAACCTTACCCCTAAAACTTACCCTTACCCTAACTCTAACCCTAACCCTAACCCTAAGCTTCACCCTAAGCCCAACCCTAACCCTAACACTGACCCTTACCCTAACGCTAACCCTAAACTTAACCCCAACCCTAACCTAACCCTAACCCTTAGCCGAACCCTTACCCAAACCCTTACCCTAATCCTAACCCTAACCCTTCCCCTTCCCCTAATCCTAACCCTAACCCTAACCCTAACCCTATCCCTTCACCTTACCCTAACCCTAACCCTATCCTTAACCCTAACCGTAACCCTAACCCTAACCATTACCCTTACCCTAACACTAACCCTAACATTAATGCTAACCCTAACCCTAAACCTTACCCTTACTCTAACCCTAACCCTAACCCTAACCTTAATGCTAACCATTACCCTAACCCTAACCCCATCCCTAACCCTAACTCTTACCCTTACCCTAACCCTAACCCTAAATCTAACCCAAACCCTACCCCTCACCCTGACCCTAACCCTAACCCTTACCCTTACTCTAACCCTAACCCTAAACCTTACCCTTACCCTAAACCTAAACATAACCGTAATGCTAAACCTGAACCTAACCCTAACCGTAACCCGTACCCGTACACTAAACCTCACCCTAACCCTAACCCTTACCATTTCCCGAACCCTAAACCTAACCCTAAATGTAACCCTTACCCTTACCCTCACCCTAAACCTAACACTAACCTTAACCCTAACCCTAACCCTAACCCTAACACTTACCCTCACCCTAACACTAATCCTAAACCTAAACCTAACTTTAACCGAAACCCTAACCCTTAACCATACCATATCCCTAAACCTAACCCTAACCCTAACCCTAATCTTAACCCTAAACCTAACACTAACCCTAACCCTAACCCTTACCCTTACCCTAACCCTAACCCTAAACCTAAACCTAACCTTAACCCTAACCCTAACCCTTACCCTTGCCATAACCCTAAGCCTAATCCTAACCCTAACCCTAACCTTAACGCTAACCCTAACCCTAACCCTAACCCTTATTCATACCCTAACCCTAACCCTAAAGCTAAAACTAACAGTAACCATAACCCTAACCCTTACCCTTACCCTAACCCTAACCCTAAACCTAACCCTAACCCTAACCTTAAACCTAAGCCCTAACCCTAACCCTAATCCTAACCCTAACCTTTACCCTTACTCTAACCCTAACCCTAAACTTAATGCTAACCCTAACCCTAAACCTAACCCTAACCCTTACCCTAACCCTAACCATAACCCTAATCCCCACCCTAACCCTAACCCTAATCCTACCCCTAACCCTAACCTTAATGCTAACCCTACCCTAACCCTATCCCTAACCCTTACCCTTACCCTAACCCTAACCCTAACCCTAAACCTTACCCTAACCATAACTCTAACCCTAAACCTAATCGTACCCCTTACCCTTACCCTAAACCTAACCCTAAAGCTAACCCTAAACCTAACCCTAACCCTAACCCTTACCCTTACCCTAACCCTAACCCTAAACCTAACCCTAACCCTAAACCTAACCCCTGACCCTAAGCCTAACCCTAAACCTAACCGTAACCCTTACCCTAACCGTAACCCTAACCTTAATGCTAACACTAACCCTAAACTAACCCTTACCCTAACCCTCACCCTAACCCTAACCATAACCTTTACCCTAACCCTAACACTAACCCTAACCCTAACCTTTACACTAACCCTACCCCTAACCCCTACCCTAACCCTAACCCTAACCCAAACCCTAACCTAACCGTAACCCTAACCCTTACCCTAAACCCTAACCCTAACCCTAACCCTTATTCTAACCTCAAAACTAACCCTAACCGTTACCCTTACTGTAACCCTAACCGTAAACCTATCCCAAACCCTAACCATAACCCTAACCCCCAATCCTAACACAACCCTAAAAAGAACTCTAACCCTAACCCTAACCCTAACCCTAACCCTAACCCTAACCCTAACCTAACCCTAACCCTAACCCTAACCCTAACCCTAACCCTAACCCTAATCCTTAGCCTAACCCTAACAGTAACCCTAATCCTAACCCTAATCCTTACCCTTTCCCTAACCATAACCATAACCATTACCCTAACGCTTAACCTTACCCTTACCCTAACCCTAACCCTAACCCTTACCCTAACCCTAACACTAACCCTAAACCTTACCGTTACCCTAAACCTAACTTTAACCTTAAACCCAACCCTAATTCTAAAACTAAACCTTACCCTTACCCTAACCCTAATCATAAACCTAACCCCAACCCTAACCCTAACCCTAACACTTACCCTAACCATAACCTTTACCCTAAAACTAACCCTAACCCTAACCTTAACCCTAACCCTTACCCTAACCCTAAGCCTAACCCTAAAACTAACCCTAAGCCTAACCCTAAACCCTACCCTTACTCTAACTCTGCCGGCAAACCTAACCCTAACCCAACCCTAACCATTACCCTTACCCTAACCCTAACCCTAACCCTTAACTTTATCCTTACCATAAATCTAACCCTAACCCTTAACCTAACCCTAAATCTAACCCTAACCCTAACCCTAACCCTAAATCTTATCCTTACCCTAAACCTAACCCTATCTCTTACCCTATCCCTAACCGTAACCCTAACACTTACCCTTACCCTAACCCTAACCCTAACCCTAACCTTAACCCTAAACCTTACCCTTACCCTAAACCTAACCCTATCTCTTCCCTATCCCTAACCCTAAACCTAACCTTAACCCTAACCCTTACACTTACCTTAACCCTAAACCTTATCCTAGCCCTAACCCTAACCCCTAACCCTAACCCTAAACCTAAACCTTACCCGTACCCTAACCCTAAACGTATCCCTAACCCTTACCACTCTTCCTAACCTAACCCTAACCCTAACCCTTAACCTTACCCTAAACCTAACCCTAAACCTAACCCTATCACTAACCCTAACCCTCCCTTACCCTAACCCTAACCCTAACCCTAACCCTACCCCTTACCCATACCCTAACCCTAAGCCTAACCCTAACCCTAACACTTACCCTTACCCTAACCCTAACACTTACCCTAACCATAACCTTACCCTAACCCTAACCATATCCCTAACACCTAACCCTAACCCAAACCCTAACCTTTATCCTTACCCTAACCCTAACGCTAATCCTAAAAACTAACCCTAACCCTACCGCTACCCCTAACACTTACCCTTACCTAACCCTAACGCTAATCCTACCCTTTCCCTAACCCTAAACCTAACCCTAACCCTAACCCCTAACCCTTACCCTAACCCTAACCCTAACCCTAACCCCTAACCCTAACCCTAACCCTAACGCTCACCCCAACCCTAACCCTAACCCTTACCTTAAACCTCCCCCTAACCCTAACCCTTACTCTTACCCTAACCCTAACCCTAACCTTAACCTCAACCGTAAG
>JANJXV010000759.1:275000-280000 GCA_024803745.1 Megascapheus bottae | reverse complement strand
AAGCCAACCCTAACCCTAACCCTAACACTTACCCTTACCCTAACCCTAACCCTTAGCCTAACCCTTACCCAAACCCTAACCCTAACCCTAACCCTTACCCTAACCCTAACCCTAACCCAAACCCTAATCCTAAACCTTACCCTAACCCTAACCTATCCACTAACCCTAACCCTTACCCTAACCCTAACCCTAACCCTTACACTTACCCTAACCCTAACCCTTACCCTAACCCTAACCCTAACCCAAACCCTAATCCTAACCCTTACCCTAACCCTAACCTATCCACTAACCCTAACCCTTACCCTAACCCTAACCCTAACCCTTACACTTACCCTAACACTAACCCTTACCCTAACTCTAAACCTAACCCTAACACCTAACAGTAACCCTAACCCTTATCCTAACCCTAACCCTAACCCTAACACTAACCCTAACCCTAACACTTACCCTTACCCAAACCCTAACCCTAACCCAAACCCTAACCTTAATGCTAACCTTAACCCTAACCCTAACTCTAACCCCTATCCCTAACCCTTACCCTTACCCTAACCCTAACCCTAAATCTAACTCTAACCCTACCCCTCACCCTGACCCTAACCCTAACCCTTACCCTTACTCTAACCCTAACCCTAGCCCTTACCCTTACTCTAAACGTAAACATACCCTTAATGCTAAACCTGAATCTAACCCTAACCCTAACCCTAACCCTTACCCTAAACCTAACCCTAACCCTAAAGCTAACCCTTACCCTTTCCCTAACTCTAAACCTAACACTAACTCTAACCCTTACCCTTACCCTTACCCTAAACCTAACCCTAACTCTAACCCTAACCCTAACCCTAACCCTAACACTACCCTCACCCTAACACTAATCCTAAACCTAAACCTAACCCTAACCCTAAACCTAACCCTTAACCTTACCATATCCCTAAACCTAACCCTAACTCTAACCCTTACCCTTACCCTAACCCTAACCCTTACCCTTACCCTAACCCTAACCCTAATCGTAACCCTAAACCTAACACTAACCCTAACCGTAACCCTTACACTTACCCTAACCCTAACCCTAATCCTAAACCTAACCCTAAACCTAAACCTAACCCTAACCCTTACCCTTACCATAACCCTAAACTGAATCCTAACCGAAACCTTAACCTTAACCCTAACCCTAACCCTAAACCCAACCATTATCCATACCCTAAACCTAACCCTAAACCTACCCCTCAACCTAACCATAACCCTAACCCTTACCATTACCCTAACCCTAATCCTAAACCTAACCCTAACCCTAACCCTAACCCTTGACCTTAACCCTAACCCTAATCCTAACCCTTACCCTTACCCTAACCCTAACCCAACCTTAATGCTAACACTAACCCTAAACTAACCCTTACCCTAACCCTCACCCTAACCCTAACCATAACACTATCCCTAACCCTAACCTTTACCGTAACTCTAAGCCTAACCCTAACAGCTACCCTAACCCTAACCCTAACCCAAACCTAACCCTAACCCTAACCCTAACCCTTACCATTATCCTAACCTCAAAACTTACCCTAACCGTTACCCTTATCCTAACCCTAACCGTAAACCTATCATTAACCCTAACCCTAACCCTAAACCCCAATCCTAACACTAACCCTAACCCGAACCCTAACACTTACCCTAACCCTAAGCCTAATCCTTAGCCTAACCCTAACCCTCACCCTTACCCTTTCCCTAACCCTAAACCTAAACCTAACCCTTACCCTAACTCTAACCCTAACCCTTACCCTAACCCTAACCCTAAACCTAACCCTAACCCTAAACCTAACCCTTACCCTAAGTCTAACTCTTACCCTAAACTCATCCCTAACCCTAACCATAACCTTAACCCTAACTCTTCCCCGTACCCTAACCCTAAACCTAACCCTAACCCTAACCCTTACCTTTACCCTAACCCTAACCCTAACCCCTAAACCTAAGCCTAAACCTATCCCTTACCCTTATCCTAACTTCAAAACAAACCCTAACCCTAACCCTAACACTTTCCCTTACGCTAACCCTAAACCTAAACCTAACCCTAAACCTAACCCTATTCCTTACCCTTACCCTACCCCTAACCCTAACCCTACAACTTTCCCTTACCCTAACCCTAACCCTAACCCTTAACCCAACCCTAACCCTAACCGTAACCCTAACTCCTAACCCTAACTCTAACCCTAACTCTAACCCTTACCCCTACCCTAATCCCAACCCTAACCCTAACCCTTACCCTAACCCTAACCCTAACACTAACCATAACCCTAAACCTAAACCTAACCCTAAACCTAACCCTTACCCTACCCCTAACCATTACCGTAACCATATACCTAACCCTAACCCTAAACCTAACCTTAACCCTAACCCTTACCCTTACCCTAACCCTAAATGTAACCCTAACCCTGAAGCTAACCCTAACCCTAACCCGTAGCGTTATCTTAAACCTAACCCCAAAACTAACCCTAACCCTAATCCTAACCCTTACCATTACCCTACACCTAACCCTAGTCCTAAGCCTAACCCTAACCCTAACACTAACACTAACAATAACTCTTACATTAACCCTAACCCTAACCCTAACCCTATCTCTAACACTTACTCTTACCTTAACCCTAACCCTAAGCATAACCCTAAACCCTAACCCTAACCCTAATCCTAAACCTTAACCTTACCCTAACCCTAAACCTAACCCTAACCCTAACCCTAACCCCTAACCATAACCATAACCATAACCCTAACCCTTATCCTTACCCTAACCCTAACCCTAACTTAACCCTAACCCTAACACTAACCCTAACACTAACTCTTACACTAACCCTAACGCTAAACCTAAACCTAAACCAAACCCTAACCCTAACACTTACCCTAACCCTAACCCTAACCCGAACCCCTAACCCTAACTCTTACCCTAACCCTAACCCTAACCCTTACCCTTACCCCAACCCTAAACTTTACCCTAAATCTAACCCTAAACCTAACCCTTACACCTAACCCTAACCCTAACCCTTACCCTAACCCTAACCCTAACCCTTACCCTAACTCTAACCCTAACCCTAACCCTAACCCTAACCCTTACCCTTACACTAACCCTAACCCTAACCCTAACCCTAACCTTAATGATAACCCTAAACCTAACCCTAACCCTAACCCCTATCCCTAACCCTAAGCCTCACCCTAACCTTAACCCTAACACTAACACTAAACCTAACCCTTTCCCTTACCCTAACCCTAACCCTAAACCTTACCCTAGCCCTACCCCTAACCCTAACCCTAACCCTAACCCTTACCCTTACTGTAACCATAACCCTACCCTTACCCTTAACCTAAACCTAAACATAACCTTAATGCTACTCCTGAACCTAACCCTAACCCTAACCATAACCCTTACCCCAAACCTAACCCTAACCCTAACCCTAACCCTTACCCTTTCCCTTACCCTAAACCTAATCCTAACTCTAACCCTTACTCTTACGCTCACCCTAACCCTAACACTAACCTTAATCCTAACCCTAACACTAACCTTAACCCTAACCCTAACCCTAACCCTTACCCTTACCATATCCCTAAACCTAACACTAACCCTATCCCTAACCCTAACCCTAAACCTATCCCTAACCTTAACACTTACCCTTATCCTAACTCTAACCTATGCCCCTAACCCTAACCCTAACCCTAATCCTTACCCTAACCCTAACCCTAACCTTAATGCTAACACTTACCCTAACCCTAACCCTTCCCCTAACCCTCACCCTAACCCTAACGCTAACCCTAACCTTTACCCTAACCCTAACCCTAACCCTAACCCTTACCCTGACCCTAACCCTAACCCACAACCTAAACCTAACCCTAACCCTAACCCTAACCCTAACCCCTAACCATAACCCTAACCCTAACCCTTACACTTATTCTCACCTCAAAACTAACCCTAACCGATACCCTTACCCTAACCCTAACCGTAAATCTATCCCTAACTCTAACCTTAACATTAACCCACAAACCTAACCCTAATCCTAACAATAACTCTAAACCTTACCCTTATCCTAACCCTAACCCTAACCTTAATTCTAACCCTAAGCCTAACCCGAACAGTTACCCTAACCCTAACCCTAATCCTTAGCCTAACCGTAACCGTAACCCTAACCCTAACCCTTAACCTTTCCCTACCCCTAACCATAACCCTAACCCTTACCCTAACCCTAACACTAACACTTACCCTAACCCTAACCCTAAACCTAACCCTTACCCTAACCCTAATCCTTACCCTAACCCTATCCCTACCCTAACCCTATCCTTAAACCTAACCCTTACCCTTGCCCTAACCCTAACCCTAACCCTAACCCTTACCCTATCCCTAACTCTAACCCCTAACCCAAAGCCTAACCCTATCCCTTACCCATATCCTAACTTCAAAACAAACCCTAACCCTAACCCTAACACGTTCCCTTACCCTAACACTAACCCTAAACCTAAACCCAACCCTAAACCTCACCCTAACCCTTACCCTTACCCTACCCCTAACCCTAACCCTAACACTTTCCCTTACCCTAAACCTAACCCTAACCCTAAACCTAACCCTAAATTTAACCCTAATCCTTACCCTTACCCTTACCCTAACCCTATCCCTTAACCTAACGCTAACCCTAACTCTAACCCTAACCCTAACCCACAACCCTAACCCTAATCCTAACAATAACTCTAAACCTTACCCTTACCCTAACCCTAACCTTAATGCTAACCCTAACCCTAACCCTAACACTTACCCTAACCCTAACTCCAATCCTTAGCCTAACCCTAACCCTAACCCAAACCCTTACCCTTTCCCTAACCCTAACCATAACCCTAACCCTTACCCTAACCCTAACCCTAACCCTTACCTAACCCTAACCCTAAACCTAACCCTAAACCTAAACCTAACCCTTACCCTAACCTAACCCTTACCCTAACCCTATTCCTAACCCTAACCCTATCCTTAACCCTAA
>JANJXV010000759.1:265000-270000 GCA_024803745.1 Megascapheus bottae | reverse complement strand
CTCTACCCCTTACCCTAACCAAAACCCTAAACCAAACCCTAACCCTAACCCTAACCCTTACCGTTAGACTAACCCTAACCAGAAACCTGAACCTAACCCCTAACCCTAACCGTAATCCTAAACCTTACCCTTAGCCTAACCCTAAACCTAACCCTAACCCTAACCCTAACCCCTAACCCTAACCCTAACCCTAACCCTTACCCTTACCCTAACCCTAACCCTAACTTAACCCTATACCTAACCCTAAGCCTTACCCGTATCCTGACCATACCCCTAACCATAACACTTACCCTAACACTAACCCTAACCCTAACACTAACCCTAATGCTAACCCTAACCCTAACATTAACCCTAACCCTTATACTAACCCTGACCCTAAACCTAACCCTAACCCTCACCCTAACCCTCACCCTTATCCTAACCCTAACCCTAACCCTAAACATTACCCTTACTCTAAACCTAACCAAAACACTAACACTAACACTTACCCTTACCCTAACCCTAACCCTAAACCGAACCCTAACCCTAAACCTAACCCTAACCCTAACCCTAATATATGACCCTAACCCTAAACATGACCCTTACCCTTACCCTAACCCTAACCTTAATGCTAACACTTAACCTAACCCTAACCCTTACCCTAACCCTCACCCTAACCCTAACCCTAAACTTTACCCTAACCCTAACCCTAACCATAAACCTTACCCTGACCCTAACCCTAACCCAAAACCTAAACCTAACCCTAACCCTAACCCTAACCCCTAACCATAACCCTAACCCTAAAACTTACCCTTATTCTCACCTCAAAACTAACCCTAACCGTTACCCTTACCCTAACCCAAACCGTAAATCTATCCTTAACTCTAACCATAACCCTAACCCACAACCCTAACCCTAATCCTAACAATAACTCTAAACCTTACACTTACCCTAACCCTAAACTTAATGCTAACCCTAATCCTAACTCTAACCCTAACCCTTACCCTTTCCCTAACCCTAACCCTAACCCTAACCCTAACCCTTACCCTAACCGTAACCCTAACCCTTACCCTAACCCTAACCCTAAACCTAACCCTGGGCCTAAACCTAACCCTTACCCTAACCCTAAACCTTACCCTAACCCTATTCCTAACCCTAACCCTATCCTTAAGCCTAACCCTTACCCTTGCCCTAACCCTAACCCTAACCCTTACCCTAACCCTAACCCTAACCCCTAACCCAAAGACTAACCCTATGCCTTACCCTTATCCTAACTTCAAAACAAACCCTAAACCTAACCCTAACACTTTCCCTTACCTTAACCCTAACCCTAAACCTAAACCTAACCCTAAACCTAACCCTAACCCTTACCCTTACCCTACCCCTAACCCTAACCCTAACACTTTCCCTTACCCTAACCCTAACCCTAACCCTAAACCTAACCCTACACCTAACCCTAATCCTTACCATTACCCTTACCCTAACCCTAAACCTTAAACAAACACTAACCATAACTCTAACCCTAACCCTAACCCCTAACCCTAAACCTAACCCTAACTCTAATCCTTACAACTACCCTAATCCCAACCATAACCCTAACCCTTACCCTAACCCTAACCCTAACACTTACCCTAACCATAACCCTAAACCTAACACTAACCCTAACCATAACCCTTACCGTTACCCTAACCCTAACCAGAAACCTGAACCTAACCCCTAACCCTAACCCTAATCCTAAACCTTACCCTTACCCTAACCCTAAACCTAACCCTAACACTAACCCTAACCCCTAACCCTAACCATAACCCTAACCCTAACCCTTACCCTAACCCTAACTTAACCCTAACCCTAACCCTAAGCCTTACCCTTATCCTGACCATAACCCTAACCCTAACACTTACCCTAACACTAACCCTAACCCTAACCCTAATGCTAACCCTAACCCTAACCCTAAGCCTAACCCTAATCCTTACCCTAACCCTAACCCTTACCCTAAGCCTTACCCTTTCCCTAACCCTAAACCTAACCCTAACCCTCACTCTAAACCTTCCCTTACCCTAAATCTGAACCTAACCTTAACCCTAACCTTAACCATTCCCTTAACCCTAACCCTAACACTAACCCTAATCCTAAACCCTAACCCTAACCATAACCCTAAACCTTACCCTAACCCTAACCCTAATCCTAACCCTAACCCAAACCCTAACCCAAACCCTAACCCTTACCCTTACCCTAAGCCTAACCCTAACCTTAACCCTAAACCTAACACTAACCCTAACCGTAACCCTTACCCTTACCCTAACCCTAACCCTAAACCTAACCCTAACCCTAACCCTTACCCTTACCCTAACTCTAACCCAAATCCTAACCATACCCTAACCCTAACTCTAACTTTACCCCTAACCCTTACCCTAACCCTAACCCTAACCCTAACCCTTACCCATACCATAACCTTAACCCTAACCATAACCCTAAAACTTACCCTTATCCTAACCCTAACCCTGACCCTAATCATAACCTTACCCTAACCCTAAACTTAACACTAACCCTAACCCCTAACCCTAACCCTAACCCTAATGCTAACACTTACTCTTACCCTAACCCTAAACCTAAACCTAACCCTAACCCTAACCCTAACCCTCGCCCTTACCCTAACCCTAACCCTAACCCTAAACATTACCCTTACTCTAAACCTAACCCAAACACTAACACTAACACTTACCCTTACCCTAACCATAACCCTAAACCTACCCCTAACCCTACCCCTAACCCTAACCCTAACCCTTACCCTTACTGTAACCCTAACCCTAACCCTTACCCTTACCCTAAACCTAAACATAACCTTAATGCTAGCCCTGAACCTAACCATAACCCTAACCCTAACACTTACCCCAAACCTAACCCTAACCCTAACCCTAACCCCTAACCCTAACCATAACCCTAACCCTAACCCTAAACCTAATCCTAAACCTTACCCTTACCCTAACCCTAAAACTAACCCTAACCCTAACCCTAACCCCTACCCTTAACCATAACCCTAACCCTAACCCTAACCCCAAACCTAACCCAAACCCTAACCCTAACCCTTACCCTAACCCTATCCCTAACACGAACCGCTAACCCTAACCCTTACCCTAACACTAACCATAACCCTAACCATTACCCTTACCCTAACTCTAACCCTAATCCTAACCTTTACCCTTACCTTAACCCTAATCCTAACCATTACCCTTACCCTTACCCTAACCCTAACCCTAACCCTAACGCTAACACTTACTCTTACCCTAACCCTAACCCTAAACCTAACCCTAACCCTAACCCTAAACCTCACCCTTACCCTAACTCTAACCCTAACCCTAACCCTAAACATTACCCTTACTCTAAACCTAACCCAAACACTAACACTAACACTTACCCTTACCTAACCCTAACTGTAAACCTAACCCTAACCCTAACCCTAAACCTTACCCTAACCCTAACCCTTACCCCAACCCCAATCATAACCCTAACCCTAACCTTAACCCTAAACCTTACCCTTACCCTAACCCTAACCCTAACCCTTACCCTTATCCTAACCCAACCCCAAAACTAACCCTAACCCTAACCTTAACCCTAACCTTAACACTTACCATTACCCAAAACCTAAACTTAACCCTTACCCTAACCCTAACCCTAACCCTAACCATTACCCTTACCATAACCTTAACTCTAACCATAACCCTAGCAATTACCCTTACCCTAACCCTAACCCTAACACTAACCCTAACCGCTAACCCTAACCCTAACCCTAAAGCTAACACTTACTTTTATTCTAACCCTAAACCTAAACCTAAACCTAACCCTAACACTAACCCTAACCCTTACCATTACACTAACCATAACCCTAACCCTAAACATTACCCTTAATCTAAACCTAACCCTAACCCTAAACCTAACCCTAACCATTACCTTAACCCTAACAATAACTCTAACCCGTAACCCTAATCCTAACGCTAAACTTTACCATTACCCTAACCCTAACCCTAACCCTATCCCTAACCCTAACCCCTAACCCTAATCCTAACCCTAACCCTTACCCTTACCCTAACCCTAACCCTAACCTTACCCTAACAATAACACTAACCCTAACCCTACCCCTTACCCTTACCCTAACCCTAACCCTAAACCTAACCCTAAACCCAACCCTAACCCTTACCCTTTCCCTAACCCTAACCCTACACCTTACCCTTACCCTAAGCCTAACCCTAACCCTAACCCTAACCCCTACCCTTTCCCTAACCCTAACCCTAATCCTTACCCAAAACCTAACCCTAACCCTCACCCTAAACCTAATCCGTACCCTTACCCTACCCTTAAACCTAACCCTAAACCTAACCCTAACACTATTCCTAACCCCTAACCCTAACCCTAACCCTAACCTTCACCCTAAGCCTAAGCCTAACTCTAACCCTAACCCTTACCCTTACCCTAACCCTAACAATATCCCTAACCCTTACCCTTACCCTACCGCTAAACCTTACCCTGAACATAAACCTAACCCTTACCCTACCCTAACTCTAACCCTAATTCTAACCATTACCCTTACCTTAACCATAATCCTAACCCTTACCCTTACCCTTACCCTAACGCTA
Source organism: Megascapheus bottae (assembly GCA_024803745.1). Classification (NCBI taxonomy): domain Eukaryota; kingdom Metazoa; phylum Chordata; class Mammalia; order Rodentia; family Geomyidae; genus Megascapheus; species Megascapheus bottae. The sequence continues at coordinate 265,390 of JANJXV010000759.1, read as the reverse complement.
ACCCTAACCCTAACCCTAACACATACACTTTCCCTAACCCTAACCCTAACCCTAACCCTAAACCTAACCCTTACCCTAACCCTAAGCTTTACCCTAAACATAACCCTAACCCTAACCCTAAACCTAACCCTAAACCTAACCCTAATCCTTAGCCTTACCCTTACCCTAACCCTAAACCTTAACCTAACCCTAACCCTAACCCTAACCCCTAACTCTAAACCTAACCCTAACTCTAACCCTTACCCCTACCCTAATCCCAACCCTAAGCATAACCCTTACCCTAAGCCTAACCCTAACCCTTACCCTAACCATAACCATAAACCTAACACTAACCCTAACCCTAACCCTTACCATTACCATAACTCTAACCAGAAACATGAACCTAACCCC
>JANJXV010000759.1:257500-262500 GCA_024803745.1 Megascapheus bottae | reverse complement strand
CCTAACCCTAACCCTTACCCTAACCCTCACCCTAACCCTAACCCTAAACTTTACCCTAACCCTAACCCTAACCATAACCCTTACCCTGACCCTAACCCTAACCCAAAACCTAAACCTAACCCTAACCCTAACCCTAACCCCTAACCATAACCCTAACCCTAAAACTTACCCTTATTCTCACCTCAAAACTAACCCTAACCGTTACCCTTACCCTAACCCAAACCGTAAATCTATCCTTAACTCTAACCATAACCCTAACCCACAACCCTAACCCTAATCCTAACAATAACTCTAAACCTTACCCTTACCCTAACCCTAAACTTAATGCTAACCCTAATCCTAACTCTAACCCTAACCCTTACCCTTTCCCTAACCCTAACCCTAACCCTAACCCTAACCCTTACCCTAACCGTAACCCTAACCCTTACCCTAACCCTAACCCTAAACCTAACCCTGGGCCTAAATCTAACCCTTACCCTAACCCTAAACCTTACCCTAACCCTATTCCTAACCCTAACCCTATCCTTAAGCCTAACCCTTACCCTTGCCCTAACCCTAACCCTAACCCTTACCCTAACCCTAACCCTAACCCCTAACCCAAAGACTAACCCTATGCCTTACCCTTATCCTAACTTCAAAACAAACCCTAAACCTAACCCTAACACTTTCCCTTACCTTAACCCTAACCCTAAACCTAAACCTAACCCTAAACCTAACCCTAACCCTTACCCTTACCCTACCCCTAACCCTAACCCTAACACTTTCCCTTACCCTAACCCTAACCCTAACCCTAAACCTAACCCTACACCTAACCCTAATCCTTACCATTACCCTTACCCTAACCCTAAACCTTAAACAAACACTAACCATAACTCTAACCCTAACCCTAACCCCTAACCCTAAACCTAACCCTAACTCTAATCCTTACAACTACCCTAATCCCAACCATAACCCTAACCCTTACCCTAACCCTAACCCTAACACTTACCCTAACCATAACCCTAAACCTAACACTAACCCTAACATAACCCTTACCGTTACCCTAACCCTAACCAGGAACCTGAACCTAACCCCTAACCCTAACCCTAATCCTAAACCTTACCCTTACCCTAACCCTAAACCTAACCCTAACACTAACCCTAACCCTAACCCTAACCCTAACCCTAACCCTAATCCTTACCCTAACCCTAACCCTTACCCTAAGCCTTACCCTTTCCCTAACCCTAAACCTAACCCTAACCCTCACTCTAAACCTTCCCTTACCGTAAATCTGAACCTAACCATAACCCTAACCTTAACCATTCCCTTAACCCTAACCCTAACACTAACCCTAATCCTAAACCCTAACCCTAACCATAACCCTAAACCTTACCCTAACCCTAACCCTAATCCTAACCCTAACCCAAACCCTAACCCAAACCCTAACCCTTACCCTTACCCTAAGCCTAACCCTAACCTTAACCCTAAACCTAACACTAACCCTAACCGTAACCCTTACCCTTACCCTAACCCTAACCCTAAACCTAACCCTAACCCTAACCCTTACCCTTACCCTAACTCTAACCCAAATCCTAACCATACCCTAACCCTAACCCTAACCCTAATGCTAACACTTACTCTTACCCTAACCCTAAACCTAAACCTAACCCTAACCCTAACCCTAACCCTCGCCCTTACCCTAACCCTAACCCTAACCCTAAACATTACCCTTACTCTAAACCTAACCCAAACACTAACACTAACACTTACCCTTACCCTAACCATAACCCTAAACCTACCCCTAACCCTACCCCTAACCCTAACCCTAACCCTTACCCTTACTGTAACCCTAACCCTAACCCTTACCCTTACCCTAAACCTAAACATAACCTTAATGCTAGCCCTGAACCTAACCATAACCCTAACCCTAACCCTTACCCCAAACCTAACCCTAACCCTAACCCTAACCCTAACCCTAACCCTAACCCTAACACTAACCCTAAACCTAATCCTAAACCTTACCCTTACCCTAACCCTAAAACTAACCCTAACCCTAACCCTAACCCCTACCCTTAACCATAACCCTAACCCTAACCCTAACCCCAAACCTAACCCAAACCCTAACCCTAACCCTTACCCTAACCCTATCCCTAACACGAACCGCTAACCCTAACCCTTACCCTAACACTAACCATAACCCTAACCATTACCCTTACCCTAACCCTAACCCTTACCCTAAATCTAACCCTAACCCTAATCCTAACACTAACCCTTAACCTAACCCTATCCCTAACCCTAACCCTAACCCTAACCCTTACCCTTACACTAACCCTAACCCTAAATCTAACCCTAACCTTAATGATAACCCGAAACCTAACCCTAACCCTAACCCCTATCCCTAACCCTAACCCTTACCTTAACCTTAACCCTAACTCTAACACTAAACTAAACCATATCCCTTACCCTAACCCTAACCCTAAACCTAACTCTAACCCTACCCCTACCCCTAACCCTTACCCTTACTGTAACCCTAACCCTAACCCTTACCCTTTCCCTAACCTAAACATAACCTTAATGCTAACCCTGAACCTAACCCTAACCCTAACCCTAACCCTTACCCCAAACCCAACCCTAACCCTAACCCTAACCCTTACCCTAACCATAACCCTAAACCTAATCCTTACCCTAAGCCTAATCTTAACCCTAACCCTAACCCTAACCCTAAACCTAACCCTAACCCTAACCCTTACCCTTACCCTAACCCTAACTCAAACCCTAATCCATACCCTAACCCTAACCCTAACCTTAACCCTAAACCTTTCCCTAACCCTAACCCTAACCCTAACCCTAACCCTTACCATAACCGTAACCCTAACCATAATCCTAACACTTACCCTTACCCTAACCCTAACCCTGACCCTAACCATAACCTTACCCTAACCCTAAACCTAACACTAACCCTAACCCCTAACCCTAACCCTAACCCTAACCCTAACACTAACACTAACACGTACCCTTACCCTAACCCTAACAGTAAACCTAACCCTAACCCTAACCCTAAACCTTACCCTAACCCTAACCCTTACCACAACCCCAATCATAACACTAACCCTAACCTTAACCCTAAACCTTACCCTTACCCTAAACCTAACCCTAACCCTTACCCTTATCCTAACCCTAACCCCAAAACTAACCCTAACCCTAACCTTAACCCTAACTTTAACACTTACCATTACCCTAAACATAACCCTAAACCTTACCCTAAACCTAACCCTAACCCTAACCATTACCCTTACCATAACCTTAACCCTAACCCTAACCCTAACACTTACCCTTACCCTAACCCTAACCCAAACACTAACCCTAACCCCTACCTTAACCCTAACCCTAACCCTAAAGCTAAAACTTACTCTTATCCTAAACCTAAACCTAAACCCAACCCTAACCCTAACACTAACCCTAACCCTTACCCTTACACTAACCCTAACCCTAACCCTAAACATTACCCTTACTCTAAACCTAACCTTAACCCTAACCCTAACCCTAACCATTACCTTAACCCTAACCCTAACCCTAACCCCTAACCCTAATCCTAACGCTAAACTTTACCATTACCCTAACCCTACCCTAACCCTATCCCTAACCCTAAGTCCTAACCCTAATCCTAACCCTAACCCTTACCCTTACCCTAACCCTAACCCTAACCTTAACCCTAACAAGAACACTAACCCTAACCCTACCCATACGCTTACCCTAACCCTAACCCTAACCCTAACCCTAACCCCAACCCTAACCCTTACCCTTTCCCTAAAACCAACCCTACCACTTACCCTTACCCTAACACTAAACCTAACCCTAACCCTAACCATAACCCTTACCCTTTCCCTAACCCTAACCCTAATCCTTACCCTAAACCTAACCCTAACCCTAACCCTAAACCTAACCCGCACCCTTACCCTACCCCTAACCCTAACCCTAATCCTAACCCTAACACTATTCCTAACCCCTAAACCTAACCCTAAATCTAACCCTTACCCTTACCTTAACCCTAACCCTAACCCTAGCCCTAAGCCTTACCGTTACCCTAACCCTAAACATAACCCTAAACCTAACCCTAACACTTACCCTTACCCTAAACCTAACCCTAACCTTCACCCTAAGCGTAAGCTTAACCCTAACCCTAACCCTTACCCTTACCCTAACCCTAACAATATCCTTAATCCTTACCCTTTTCCTACCGCTAAACCTTACCTTGAACATAAACCTAACCCTTACCCTACCCTAACTCTAACCCTAATCCTAACCTTTACCCTTACCTTAACCCTAATCCTAACCATTACCCTTACCCTTACCCTAACCCTAACCCTAACCCTAACGCTAACACTTACTCTTACCCTAACCCTAACCCTAAACCTAACCCTAACCCTAACCCTAAACCTCACCCTTACCCTAACTCTAACCCTAACCCTAACCCTAAACATTACCCTTACTCTAAACCTAACCCAAACACTAACACTAACACTCACCCTTACCTAACCCTAACTGTAAACCTAACCCTAACCCTAACCCTAAACCTTACCCTAACCCTAACCCTTACCCCAACCCCAATCATAACCCTAACCCTAACCTTAACCCTAAACCTTACCCTTACCCTAACCCTAACCCTAACCCTTACCCTTATCCTAACCCAACCCCAAAACTAACCCTAACCCTAACCTTAACCCTAACCTTAACACTTACCATTACCCAAAACCTAAACTTAACCCTTACCCTAACCCTAACCCTAACCCTAACCATTACCCTTACCATAACCTTAACTCTAACCATAACCCTAGCAATTACCCTTACCCTAACCCTAACCCTAACACTAACTCTAACCGCTAACCCTAACCCTAACCCTAAAGCTAACACTTACTTTTATCCTAACCCTAAACCTAAACCTAAACCTAACCCTAACACTAACCCTAACCCTTACCATTACACTAACCATAACCCTAACCCTAAACATTACCCTTAATCTA
>JANJXV010000759.1:240000-252500 GCA_024803745.1 Megascapheus bottae | reverse complement strand
CTAACCTTAACCCCTAACCCTAACCCTAACCCTTACCGTTACCCTAACCCTAACCCTAACCCAAACCCCTAAACCTAACTCCAACCCTAACCCTAACCCTAACCCTTACCCTTACTATAACCCTAACCTTAAACCTAACCCTAACCCTATCCCTTACCCTTACGCTAACCTTAACCCTAAACCTAACCCTAACCCTAAACCTTACCACTAAACCTAACCCTAACCCTAACCCTTACCCTTATCCTAAACCTAACCCTAACCCTAACCCTAACACTTACCCTTACCCTATCCCTAATCCTAAACCTAATCCCTAACTCTAACCCTAACCCTAACCCTAACTCTAACCCTAATCCTTACCCTAACCCTAACCCTAACCCTAACCCTCATGCTTGCCCTAACCCTAACTCTAACCCTAACCCTTACCCTAACCCTAACCCAAAACATAAACTTAATCTTAACCCTACCCCTAACCCTAACACTAACCCTAACACTAACCCTAACCACTAACCCTAATCCTAACCCTAACCCTTACCCTAACCCCAACCCTAACCCTTACCCTTACCCTATCCCTAATCCTAAACCTAACCCTAACACTTACCTTAACACTAACACTTACCCTTACCCTAACCCTTAGCCTAACCCTAACCTTCACCCTAACCCTAACCCTAACCCTAACCATTACCCTTACCCTAACCCTAACCCTAATTCTACCCCTATCTCTAACGCTTACGCTTACCCTAACAATAACCCTAAACCTAACTCTTACCCTAAACCTAACCCTAACCCTTACCTAACCCTAACCCTAACCCTAACCCTAACCTAACCCAAATCCCTAACTCAAACCCTAAACCTAACCCTAACTCTATCCCTAACCCTAACCTAACCATTACCCTAACACTAACCCTAACCCTAACCCTAACCTAAACCCCAACCCTAAAACAAACCCTAACCTTTACCCTTCCCCTAATTCTAACCCTAAACCTAACCCTAACCCTAACACTAACCCTAACCCTAACCCTTACCCTAACCCTAAACCTTACCCTAACCCTAACCCTAACCCTAACCTTAACCTTAACCCTAACCCTTACCCTTACCGTAAACCCTAAACCTAACCCTGAACCTAAACCTAAACCTAAACCTATCCCTAAACCTAACCCTAACACTTACCCTTACCCTAACCCTAAACCTAACCCTAAACCTAACCCTAAACCTCACTCTAACCCTAACCCTAACCCGAACCATTACCCTAACACTAACCCTAACCCTAACCCTTAACCTTACCCTAACTCTAACCCTAACCTTAACCCCAACCCTAAACCTAACCCTAACCCTAACACTAAACCTCACTCTAACCCTAACCCTAACCCTAATCCTAACCCTTACACTTACCCTAAACCTAATCCTAACCTTAATGCTAACCCTAACCCTAACCCTAACCCTTACCCTAACCCTAACCTTAACCCTAATGCTTGCCCTAACCCTAACTCTAACCCTAACCCTTACCCTTACCCTAACCCAAAACCTAACATTAATGTTAACCCTACCCCTACCCCTAACCCTAACCCTAACACTAACCCAAACCACTAACCCTAACCCTAACCCTAACCCTTACCCTAACCCCAACCCTAACAGTTACCCTTACCCTATGCCTAATCTAACCCTAACCCTAACCCTAAACTTAATACTAACACTTACTCTTACCCTAACCCTAACCCTAACCCTAACCTTCACCCTAACCGTAACCCCAACCCTAACCATTACCCTTACCCTTACCCTAACCCTAACCATAACCCTAACCCTAACCCTTACCCTCACGCTAAACCTTAACCTGAACCTAGCCCTAACCCTTACCCTACCCTAACCCAAACCCTTACACTTACCCTAACCCAAATCCTAAACCTAACCCAAACCTTAACCCCGAACTCTAACCCTAACCCTAACCTTAACCCCTAACCCTAACCCTAACCCTTACCCTTACCCTAACCCTAACCCTAACGCAAACCCCTAAACCTAACACCAACCCTAAACCTAACCATAACCCTTACCATTACTATAACACTAACCTTAAACCTAACCCTAACCCTAACCCTAACCCTTATCATTACCCTAACCGTAACCCTACACCTAAACCTAACCCTCAAACTTACCCCTAACCTAACCCTAACCCTAACCCTTACCCTTATCCTAAACCTAACCCTAACCCAAACACATACCCTTTGCCTAACCCTAAACCTAACCCTAAACCTAACCCTGACACTAACCCTAACCCTAACCCTAAACATATCCCTAACCCTAACCCTAACCCTTACCCTTACGCTAACCCTAAACCTAACACTAACCCTAACCCTAAACCAAACCCTTACCCTTACCCTAACCCTAACCCCAAACCTAACCCTTACCCTTACCTTAACCCTAACCCTAACCTTAACCCTAACCCCTAACCCTAACCCTAACCCTTACACTTACCCTAACCCTAACCCTAACACTAACCCTAACACTTACCCTAACCCTAACCCTTACCCTAACCCTAACCCTCACCCTAATGCTTGCCCTAACCCTAAACCTAACCCTAAACCTAACCCTTACCCTAACCTTTACCCTTTCTTTAACCCTAACCCTAAGCCTAACTCTAACATTAACAATAACCCTAACCCCTAACCCTAACCCTAACCCTAACCCTAACACTTACCCTTACCCTAACCCTAAACTTATCCCTAAACCAAACCCTAACCCTAACTGTAACCATAACCGTAACCCCAATCCTTACCCTATCCTTAACCCTAACCCTAAACCTAAACCTAAACTTTACCCTTACCCTAACCGGAACCCTAAACCGAACCTAACCCTAACCCTAAACCTTACCCTAACCCTAACCCTTACCCCAACCCCAATCATAACTCTAACCCTAACCTTAACCCTAAACCTTACCCTTACCCTAACCCTAACCCTAACCATTACCCTTATCCTAACCCTAACCCCAAAACTAACCCTAACCCTAACCTTAACCCTAACCTTAACACGTACCATTACCCTAAACCTAACCCTAACCCTTACCCTAACCCTAACCCTAACCCTTACCCTAACCATAACCTTAACCCTAACCATAACCCTAACACTTACCCTTAACCTAACCCTAACCCTAACACTAACCCTAACCCCTAGCCCTAACCCTAACCCTAACCCTAACGCTAACACTTACTCTTATCCTAACCCTAAAACTAAACCTAACCCTAACCCTAACCCTTACCCTTATCCTAAACCTAACCCTAACCCTAACCCTAACACTTACCCTTAGCCTAACCCTAAACCTAACCCTAAACCTAACCCTAATCCTAACCCTGACCACAACCATAAACCTTACCCTTACCGTAATCCTAACCCTAACACTAACCCTAACCCTAATTCTTACCCTAACCCTAACCCTAACCACAACCCTAACCTTAACCGTAATCCTAACCCTAACCCTTACCCTTACCCAAACCCTAACCCTAAACCTAACCCTAACCCTAACCCTAACCCTAACACTAACCTTAACCTTAATCCTTACCCTAACCCTAACACTAACCCTAACCCTAACCCTAACCCTTACCCTTATACTATCCCTAACCCTAACTCTAACCCTAACACTTACCTTACCCTAACCCTAACCCTAACCCTAACCCTAAACCTAACCCTAACCCTAACCCTGACCCTAACCCTAAACTTTACCCTTACCGTAACCCTAACCCTAAACCTATCCCTAACCCTAACCCTAACCCTTAACCTACCCCTAACCCTAACCCTTACCCTTACCCTAACCCTAACTCTAACCCTAACACTTACCTTACCCTAACCCTAACCCTAACCCTAACCCTAAACCTAACCCTAACCCTAACCCTAAACCTCACTCTAACCCTAACCCTAACACGAACCATTACCCTAACACTAACCCTAACCCTAACACTAAACCTCACTCTAACCCTAACCCTAACCCTAATCCTAACCCTTACACTTACCCTAAACCTAATCCTAACCTTAATGCTAACCCTAACCCTAACCCTTACCCTAACCCTAACCGTAACCCTAATGCTTGCCCTAACCCTAACTCTAACCCTAACCCTTACCCTTACCCTAACCCAAAACCTAACCTTAATGTTAACCCTACCCCTACCCCTAACCCTAACCCTAACAATAACCCAAACCAGTAACCCTAACCCTAACCCTAACCCTTACCCTAACCCCAACCCTAACAGTTACCCTTATCCTATGCCTAATCTAACCCTAACCCTAACCCTAAACTTTACACTAACACTTACTCTTACCCTAAACCTAACCCTAACCCTAACCTTCACCCTAACCGTAACCCCATTCCTAACCATTACCCTTACCCTTACCCTAACCCTAACCCTAACCCTAACCCTAACCCTTACCCTTACCCGCACGCTAAACCTTAACCTGAACCTAGCCCTAAACCTTACCCTACCCTAACCCTAACCCTTACGCTTACCCTAACCCAAACCCTAAACCTAACCCAAACCCTAACCCCTAACTCTAACCCTAACCCTAACCTTAACCCCTAACCCTAACCCTAACCCTTACCCTTACCCTAACCCTAAACCTAACCCAAACTCTTAAACCTAACACCAACCCTAAACCTAACCATAACCCTTACCATTACTATAACCCTAACCCTAAACCTAACCCTAACCCTAACCCTAACCCTAACCCTAAACTTAGCCTAACCCTAACCTAACCCTAACCCCAAACCTAACCCTTACCCTTACCATAACCGTAACCCTAACCCTAACCCTAACCCTAAACCTAACCCTAACCTTAACTCTAACCCTTACCCTTACCCTAACCCCAACCCTAACCCTAACCCTAAACCTATCCCTAACCCTAACCCTTTCCCTTACACTTACTCTAAACCTAATACTAACCCTAACCCTAACGCTAACCCTAACACTTACCATTACCCTAACCCTAACCCTAACCCTAACCCTCACCCTTACCCTTACCTTAACCCTAACCCTAACCCTAACCCTAACGCTAACCCTAACCCTTACCATTACCCTAACCCTAACCCTAACCCTGACCCTTACCCTTACCATACCCCCAACCCTAACCCTAACCCTAACCTCAAACCTTAACCCTAACCCTAAACCTAACCCTTACCCAAACTCTAACCCTAACTTTAAACATAACCCTAACACTAACCATAATCCTAACCCTTACCCTAACCCTAATCCTAACCCTAGCACTTACCCTTACCCTAACGATAACCCTAAACCTAACCCTAACCCTAACCCTAACCCTAACCTTAGCATAACCCTAACTTAACCCTAACCCCAAACCTAACCCTTACACTTACCCTAACCCTAATCATAACCCTAACCCTTAACCTAACCCTAAACCTTACTCTTACACTAACCCTAACGTTAATGCTAACCCTAACCCTAACCTATCCGTAACCCTAACCCTAATCCTTACCATAACCCTAACTCTAACCCTAACCCTAACACTAAACCAAACCCTAACCCTTACCTAACCCTAACCCTAACCCTAATGCTTGCCCTACCCTAACCCTAAACCTAACCCTTACCCTTACCCTAACCCAAAACCAACCCTTAATGTTAACCCTACCCCTAAAACTAACCCTAAACCTTAACGTACCCTAACCCTAACCCTAATACTTACCCTAACCCTAACCCTAACCCTTACCCTAACTCTTACCCTTTCCTTATCCCTAATCCTAACCCTAACCATAACATTAACCGTAACCCTAACCCTAACTCTAAACCTAAACCATACTCTTACCCTAAACCTAACCCTAAATTTAACCCTAACCCTAACCCTAATCCTAACCCCTAACCCTAACTCTAAACCTTACCCTTACCCCACCCCTAACTCTAACCCTAGCCTTAACACTTAACCTTACCGTAACCCTAAACCTAACCCTAAACCTAACCCTAACCCTAACCCTAACCTTAATCCTAACCCTCACTCTAAACCTAACTCTAACTCTTACCCTTACCCTAACCCTAACCCTAATCCTTACCCTAAACCTAACGCTAACCCTAACCCTTACCCTTTCCGAAACCCTAACCCTAACCCTAAACCTAACCCTAACCCTTACCCTTACCATAACCCTAAAACTAAACCAAACCCTAACCCTAACCCTAACTCTAACCGTAACTTTAACCCTATCCCTAACCCTAACTGTAACCATTTCCCTTACCCTAAACCTAACCCTAAACCTAACCCTATCCCTAACCCTAACCCTAACCCTTACCCTAACTCTAACCCCTAATGCTAACCCTAACCCTAACCCTAACCCTAAACCTAAACCTACTCTTACCCTAATCCTAACCCTTACCTTACCATATCCCTAAACCTAACCCTAAACCAAACCCTAACACTAACCCTGACCCTAACCCTAAACTTTACCCTTACCGTAACCCTAACCCTAAACCTAACCCTAAACCTAACAGTTACCATTACCCTAACACTAACCCTAACCCTTATGCTTGCCCTACCCTAACACTAACCCTAACCCTTACCCTTATCCTAACCCAAAACCTAACCCTCACTCTAACCCTTATCCTAACCCTAACCATTACCCTAACACTAATCCTAACCCTAACCCTCACTCTAACCCTAACCCTAACCCTAACCATTACCCTAACACCAAACCTAACCCTAACCCTTACCCGTACTCTAACCCAAACCTTAACTTAACCCCAACCCTAAAACTAACCCTAACCCTTACCCTTCCCCTAACTCTAACCCTAAACCTAACCCTAACCCTAACCCTAATCCTAACCTTTACCCTAACCCTAACCCTAACCCTAACCTTAACCCTAACCCTTACCCTTACCCTAACCCTAACCCTAACCCTAACCCTAAACCTAAACCTATCCCTAATCCTAACCCTTTCCCTTACACTTACTCTAAACCTGAAACTAACCCTAACCCTAACGCTAACCCTAACCCTTACCCTTACCCTAACCCTAAACCTAACCCTCACCCTAACCCTAAACCTAACCCTAACCTTAACCCTAACCCTTACCCTTACCCTAACCCCAACCCTAACCCTAACCCTAAACCTATCCCTAACCCTAACCCTTTCCCTTACACTTACTCTTAACCTAAAACTAACCCTAACCCTATCGCTAACCCTAACCCTTAACATTACCCTAACCCTAACCCTAACCCTCCCCCTTTCCCTTACCTTACCCCTAACCCTAACCCTAACCCTAACCTCAAACCTTAACCCTCACCCTAAACCTTACCCTTACCCTAACCAGAAACCAAACCCTATCCCTAACCCTAACCCTAACCGTAACTTTAACCGTATCCCTAACCCTAACCGTAACCCTTAACCTTACCCTAAACCTAACCCTAAACCTAACCCTATCCCTCACCCTAACCCTAACTCTTACCCTAACCTTCACCCCTAATGCTAACCCTAACCCTAACCCTAACCCTAAACCTAAACCTACACTTACCCTAACCCAAACACTTAACCTTACCATATCCCTAAACCTAACCCTAACCCTAAACCTAAACCTAACTCTAACCCTCACCCTAACCCTTACCCTTATCCTAACCCTAACCCTAAACCTAACCCTAACCCAATCCCTAACCCTAATCCTTACCCTTACCCTAACCCTAACCCTAAACCTAACCTTAACCCTAAACCTAACCTTAACCCTAACACCTAACCCTAACCCTAACCCTAACCCTAACCCTTACCCTTACCCTAAACCTAACCTTAAACTTAATGCTAAACCAAACCCTAACCCTAACCTTAATAATAACCCTAACCTTAACCCTAACCCTAATACTTACCCTTTACCTAAGCCTAACTCAATCCTAACCCTTACCTTACCCTAACTCTAAACCTAACCCTAACCATAACTCTAACTCTAACCCAAATATTAACCCTTACCCTTACCCTAACCCTAACCCTAAACCTAACCCTAACCCTTACCCTTACCCTAACCCTAACTCTAAACCTAACCCCAAACCTAACCATAACCCTAACACCTGACCCTAACCCTTACCCTGACCCTAACCCTTACCCTTACCCTAAACCTAACCCTAAACTTAATGCTAACCCTAACCCTAACCCTAACCCTTACCCTAACCCTAACCCTAAACCTAACCCTTACCCTAAACCTAACCCTAACCTTTACCCTAACCCTAACCCTAACCCTAACACTTACCCTAACCCTAACCCTAAACCAAACCATAAACCTAACCCTAACTCTAACCCTAACCCCTAAACCCAACACTAACCCTAACCCTTACCCTTATCATAATCTCAAAACTAATCCTAACCCTAACCCTAAAACTTACCCTTACCCTAACCCTAACCCTAACCCTAAACCTAAACCTAACCCTAACCCTAACACTTATCCTTACCGTAACCCTAAACCTAACCCTAGCCCTAACCTTCACCCTAAACCTAACTCTAACCCTAACTCTTACCCTTACCCTTAACTTAACCCAAACCCTAACCCTTATCATTACCCTTACCCTAACGGTAACCCTAACCCTAACCCTAACTCAAACCCTAACACATACCCTTACCCTAACCCTAAACCTAACCCTAAACCTAACTCTAACCCTAACCCTAAACCTTACCCTAACCCTAACCCTAACCCTAACCCTTACCCTTACTCTAACCCTAACCCTAACATTAACCCCAACCCTAAACCTAACCCAACCCTAACCCTAACCCTTACCCTTACCCTAACTCTAACCCTAAACCTAACCCTAATCCCAAACCTAACCCTAACCCTTACCCTAACCTGAACCCTAACCCTAACCCTAAACCTAACACTTACCTTTACCCTAACCCTAAACCTAACCTTAACCCTAACCCTAACCCTAACCCCTGCCCTTACCTTAACACTGACCCTAACCCTAACCCTAACCCCTAACCCGAACCCAAACACTTACACTTATCCTAACTCTAACCCAAACCCTAAATCCTAAATCTAACCCCAACCAAACCCTAACCCTAACCCTAACCCTAACTTTAACACTTTCCCTTCCCCTAACCCTAACAATAAACCTAACCCTAACTCTAATCCTAACCCTTATCCTTATCCTAACCGTAACCCTAACCGTAACCCTAACACTAACACAGAACTCTAACCCTAACCCTAACCCTTACCCTTATCCTAACCCTAACCCTAAACCTAACCCTAACATTTACCCTTACCCTAACCCTAACCCTAAACCTTATCCTAACCCTAACCCTAACCCTAACCCTACCCAAACCCTAACCCTAACACTTACACTTACCCTAACCCAAAACCTAACCCTCACTCTAACCCTAAACCTAAACCTAACCATTATCCTAACACTAACCCTAACCCTAACCTTAACCCCTAACACTAACCCTAACCCTAAACCTCACTCTAACCCTAACCCTAACCCTAACCCTAACCTAACCCGAACCCCAAACCTAACCCTTACCTTTACCCTAACCCTAACCATAACCCTAACCCTAAACCTAACCCTAAACCTTACTCTTACCCTAACCCTAACGTTAATGCTAACCCTAACCCTAACCTTATCCGTAACACTAACCCTACCCTAACCCTAACCCTAATCCTTACCCTAACCCTAACCCTAACCCGAACCCTTACCCTTTCCCTAAACCTAACCCTAACCCTAACCATAAATCTTACCCTTACCCATACCCTAATCCTAACCCTAACCTTAACCCTAACACTAACCCAAACCCTAAACCTTACCCTTCCCCCAACCCTAACCCTAAATGTAACCCTAACCCTAAACCTAACCCCTAACACTAACCCTAACCCTAACCCTAACCCTTACACTTACCCTATGCCTAACCCTAACCTTTATGCTAACCCTAACCCTAACCCTTACCCTAACCCTAACCCTAATGCTTGCCCTACCCTAACCCTAACCCAAACCCTTGCCCTTACCCTAACCTAAAACCTACCCTTAATGTTAACCCTACCCTAAACCTAACCCTAAACCTTACCCTAACCCTAACCCTAACCGTAATACTTACCCTAACCCTAACCCTAACCCTTAACCTAACTCTTACCTTTCCTTAACCCTAATCCTAACCCTAACCATAACAATAACCCTAACCCTAACCCTAACTCTAACCCTAAACCATACTCTTACCCTAACCCTAACCCTAAATTTAACCCTAACCCTAACCCTAATCCTAACACCTAACCCTAAACCTAACCTTAACCCTAAACCTTATCCTTACCCCAACCCTAACCCTAACCCTAACCCTAACACTTAACCTTACCGTAACCCTAAACCTAACCCTAAACCTAACCCTAACCCCAACCCTAACCCTAACCTTAACCCTAACCCTCACTCTAAACCTAACCCTAACTCTTACCCGTACCCTAAGCTTAACCCTAATCCTTACCCTAACCCTAACCCTAACCCTAACCCTTACCCTTTCCCAAACCCGAACTCTAACCCTAACCCTAACCCTTACCCTTACCATAACCCTAACCCTAAACCTAACCCTAACCCTAACACTAACCCTAACCGTAACCCTTACCCTTACCCTAAACCTAACCCTAAACCTAACCCTAACCCTAACCCAAACCTATCCCTAACCCTAAAGCTAACCCTTACCCTTACCCTAACCCTAAACCTAACCCTAACCCTATCCCTGTACCTATCCCTAACCCTAACCCTAACCCTTACCCTTACCCTAACCCTAACCCTTACCCTAACCCTAACCCTAACCCTAACCCTAACACTTACCCTTATCCTAACCCTTACCCTTAACCTAACCCTAGCCCTAAACCTAACCCTAACCACTAACCCTAACCCTAAACCTAAACCTTACCCTAACCCTCATCCTAACCGTTACCCTTACCCTAACCCTAACCCTAACCTTAACACTAACACTTACCCTTACCCTAACCCTTACCCTAGCCCTAACCTTCAACCTAACCCTGACCCTAACCCTAACCATTACCCTTACCCTAAACCTTACCCTAACCCTAACTCTTACCCTAACCCTCACGCTAAACCTTACCCTGAAACTAACCCTAAACCTAACCCTATCCTAACCCTCACCCTAACGCTAACCCTTACCCTTACCTTAACCTTAACCCTAACCCTTACACTTACCATTACCCTAACACTAACCGTAACCCTAACCCTAACATTAACTTAATCCCAACCCTAAAACTAACCCTAATCCTTACCCTTACCCTAACTCTAACCCTAAACCTAACCCTAACCCTAAACCTAACCCTAAACCTAACACTTACCCTAACTCTAACCCTTACCCTAACCTAACCCTAACCCTAACCCTAACCCTAACCTTAACCCTAACCCTTACCCTTACCATAAGCCTAACCCTAAACCTATCCCTAACCCTAACCCTTTCCCTTACACATACCCTAAACCTAAAACTAACCCTAACTCTAACGCTAACCCTAACCCTTACACTTACCCTAACCCTAACCCTAACCCTCACCCTTACCCTTATCTCAACCCTAACCCTAACCCTAACCCTAACCTCAAACCATAACCCTAACCCGAAACCTTACCATAATCCTAACCATAAACCTAACCCTAACCCTAATCCTAACCCCTAAACCTAACCCTAACCCTTACCCTTAACCAAACTCTAACCCTAACGTTAACCCTAACCCTAACACTAACCATAATCCTAACCCTTACCCTAACCCTAACCCTAACCCTAAACTTACCCTTACACTAACTCTAACCCTAAACCTAACCCTAACCCTGACCCTAACCCTAACCTTAGCCTAACCCTAACCAAAACCCTAACCCTAAACCTAACCCTAAACCTTTCTCTTACCCTAACCCTAACGTTAATGGTAACCCTAACCATAACCTTATCCGTAACCCTAACCCTACCCTAACCCTAACCCTAATCCTTACCCTAACCCTAACCCTAACCCTAAACCTTATCCTTTCCCTAATCCTAACCCTAACCATAAACCTTACCCTTACCCTTACCCTAATCCTAACGCTAACCTTATCCCTAACACTAACCCAAACCCTAACCCTTCTCCTTATCCTAACTCTAACCCTAAACGTAAACCTAACCCTAAACCTAACCCTTTACCCTAACCCTAACCCTAACCCTAACCCTTACACTAACCCTATGCCTAACCCTAACCTTAATGCTAACCCTAACCCTAACCCTAACCCTTACCCTAAACTTAACCCTAACCCTAATGCTTGCCCTACCCTAACCCTAACCCTAGCCCTTACCTTTACCCTAACGCAAAACCTACCCTTAATATTAACCCTACCCCTAAACCATACCCTACACCTTACCCTAACCCTAACCCTAACCCTAATACTTACCCTAACCCTAACCCTAACCCTAACCCTTACCCTAACTTTTACCCTTTCCTTAACCCTAATTGTAACCCTAACCATAACATTAACCCTAACCCTAACACTAAATCTAACCCTAAACCATACTCTTACCCTAACCCTAACCCTAAACCTTACCC
>JANJXV010000759.1:212500-237500 GCA_024803745.1 Megascapheus bottae | reverse complement strand
ACGCTAACCCTAACCCAAACCCTAAACCCTAACCCTAACCCTAACCCTAACTCTAACCCTTACCCTTACCCGAACCCTAACCCTAACCCTAAAACTTACCCTAACCCTACCCTAACCCTAACCCCTAACCCTAAACATAACCGTAACCCTTAACCTTACCCTAACCCTAACCCTAACCATAACCCTAGCCCTAACCCTAAAGCTAACCTTAACCCTAACCCTAAACCTTAACCTTACCCTAACCACAACCCTAATCCTAACCCTAACCCCAATCCTAACCCAAACCTAAACCTTGCCCTAACCCTAACACTTACCCTAAACCTAACCCCTAAAACTAACCCTAACCCTAATCTAACCCTTACCCTTACCCTAGAGCTATCCCTAACCCTAACCCTTAACCTAACCCTACCCCTAACCCTGTCCCTTACTCTAACCCTAACCGTAACCTTAACCCCAAACCTAAACCTAACTCTAACCCTTAAACTTACCCTAACCCTAACGCTAACCCTAACCCTTAACCTTACCCTAACCCTAACCCTAAACATTACCCTAAACCTAACCCTAACCCTAACCCTAACAATTACCCTTACACTAACCCTAACTCTACCCCTAACCCTAACCCTTACCCTAACCCTAACCCTCACCCTAACTCTAACCCTTACCCTTACCCTAATCCTAACCCTAAACTTAACCCTTACCCTAAACCTAACCCTTACCCTAACCATAACCCAAACCGTAACCCTAACCCTAAACCTATCCCTAAACCTAAACCTAACCCTACACCTAACCCTTACTCTAACCCTAACCCTTACCCTAAACATATCCCTAACCGTAACGCTAACCCTAACCGTAACCCTAACCCTTACCCTTACCCTAACCCTAACCCCTACACTAACCCTGAACCTAACCCTAACTGTAACCCTTATCCTTATCTTAACCCTAACCCCAAACCTAACCCTAACCCTTACCCTTACCCTACTCCTAACCCTAATCCTAACCCTAACCCTAAACCTTACTCTTACCCTAAATCTAACCCTAACACTTACCCTTACCTTAACACTAACCCTAACCCTAACCATAAACCCTAACCCTAACCCTAATCCTAAACCTTACCCTTACCCTAACCCTAAACCTAACACTAACCCTAACCCTAACCCCTAACCCTAACCATAACCCTAACCCGAATCCTTACCCTTACCCTAACCATAACCCTAACTTAACACTACCCCTAACACTAACCCTAACACTAAATCTTACCCTAACCCTATCAATAACCCTAAACCTTACCCTTACCCTAACCCTAACCCTAAACCTAACCCGATCCCTAACCCTAACCCTTACCCTTATCCTGACCATAACCCTAACCCTAACCCTTACCCTAACCCTACCCTAACACTAACCCTCACCCTTACCCTAACCCTAACCCTAACCTTACTGCTAACCCTAACCCTAACCCTACCCTAACCCCAACCCTCACCCTTACCCTAACCCTAACCCTAACCTTACTGCTAACTCTAACCCTATCCCTAACCCTTACCTTAACCCTAACCCTAACCCTACTACTTACCCTAACCCTAACCCTAAACATTACCCTTTCCCTAACCCTAAACCAAACCCTAACCCTAACTCTAAACCTTACCCTTAACCTAAAGCTAAACCTAACCCAAACCCTGACTCTAACCATAACCATTATCTTAACCCTAGCCCTAGCCCTAACCCTAATCCTAACCACTAACACTAACCCTAACCCTAAACCTTACACTTAACCTAACCCTAACGCTTACCCTTACCCTAACCCTAACCCTAACCCTAATCCGAACCCTTACCCTTATCCTAACACTAACCCTAACCCTAACCCTAACACTTACCATTACCCTAACCCTAACCTTAACCCTAATCCGAACCCTAAACCTAACACTAACCCTAAACCTAACCCTAAGCCTTTCCCTTACCCTAACCCTAACACTAACCATAACATTAAACCTAACCCTAACCCTAACTCTAACCCTAAACCATACACTTACCCTAACCCTAACCC
This sequence comes from Megascapheus bottae, assembly GCA_024803745.1. Classification (NCBI taxonomy): domain Eukaryota; kingdom Metazoa; phylum Chordata; class Mammalia; order Rodentia; family Geomyidae; genus Megascapheus; species Megascapheus bottae. The sequence goes on along the minus strand of JANJXV010000759.1, from coordinate 235,462 downwards.
TAACCCTAACCCTAACCCTAATCCTTACCCATAACCCTAAACCTAAACCTAACCCTAAACCTTACCATTATCCCAACCCTAACCCTAACCCTAACCCTAACACTTAACCTTACCGTAACCCTAAACCTAACCCTAAACCTAACCCTAACCCTAACCCTAACCTTAACCTTAACCCTCCCTCTAACTCTAACCCTAACTCTTACCCATACCCTAACCCTAACCCTAAACTTACACTAACCCTAACCCTAACCCTTACCCTTTTCCAAACCCTAACCCTAACCCTTACACTAACTCTTACCCTTACCCTAACCCTAACCCTAAACCTAACCCTAACCCTAACCCTAATCTAACTTTAACCCTATCCCTAACAATAACCGTATCCCTTACCCTTACCCTAAACCCTAACCCTAACCCTTACCTTACCCTAACCCTAACCCTAACCTTTACCCTCACCCTAACCCTAAACCTAACACTTACCCTAAACCTAACCCTAAAACAAACATTAAACCTAACCCTAACCCTAACCCTAACGCCTAACCCCAACCCTAACCCTTACCCTTATCATAAACTCAAAACTAACCCTAACCCTAACCTAACACAAACCCTAACCCTTACCCTAACCTAATCCTATCCTTAACCCTAACCCCTAAACCTACCCCTAACCCTAACTCTAATCCTTACCCCAACCCTAACCGTACCCTAACCCTAACCCTTACCCTAACCCTAACCCTAACCCTTACCTTTACCCTAACCCTAACCCTAAACCTAAACCTAACCCTAACCCCTGCCCTTACCATAAACCTAAACCTAACCCTAACCCTAACCCTAACCCAAACCCTAACCCTTACACTTATCCTAAAACTAACCCTAACCCTAACCCTAAACCTAACCCTAACCCCAACCCTAAACCTTACACTTACCCTAATCCTAACCCTAACCCTAATCCTAACCCTAACACTAACCTTAACCCTAACCCCTAACCCTAACCCTAATCCTAACCCTAACCCTTACCCTTACCCTAAACCTAACCCTAAACTTAATGCTAAGCATAAACCCTAACCCTAACCCTTACCCTAACCCTAACCCTAATCCTAACCTTAAAGGTAAACCTAACACTAACCCTAACCCTTACCCTTTCCCTAAGCCTAACCCAATCCTAACCCTTACCTTACCCTAACCCTAAACCTAACCCTAAACCTAAAACTAACCATAACTCTAACTCTAACCCTAACATTAACCCTTACCCTTACCATAACCCTAACACAAAACCTAATCCTAAACCTAACCCTAACTCTTAACCTTACCCTAACCCTAACTCTAAACCTAAGCCCAACCCTAACCCTAACCCTAACCCCTGACCCTAACCCTAACCCTGACCCTAACCCTTACCCTTACCCTAACACTAATCCTAACCTTAATGCTAACCCTAACCCTAACCCTAACCCTAACCCAATCCTAAACCTTACCTTACCCTAAACCTAACCCTAACCCTAACCCTAACCCTAACCTTTACCCTAACCCTAACCCTAACCCTAACACTTACCCTAAACCTAACCCTAACCCAAACCCTAAACCTAACCCTAACCCTAACCCCTAACCCCAACCCTAACCCTAACCCTTAACCTTATCATAACCCCAAAACTAACCCTAACTCTAACCTAACACAAACCCTAACCCTTACCCTAACCTAAGCCTATCCCTAACCCTAACCCCTAAACCTACCCCTAACCCTAACTCTAATCCTTACCCCTACCCTAACCCTAACCCTAACCCTTACCCTAACCCTAACCGTAACCGTTACCCTAACCCTAACCCCAAACCTAACCCTAACCCTAACCCCTGACCCTAACCCTAACCCTGACCCTAACCCTTACCCTTACCCTAACACTAATCCTAACCTTAATGCTAACCCTAACCCTAACCCTAACCCTAACCCAATCCTAAACCTTACCTTACCCTAAACCTAACCCTAACCCTAACCCTAACCCTAACCTTTACCCTAACCCTAACCCTAACCCTAACACTTACCCTAAACCTAACCCTAACCCAAACCCTAAACCTAACCCTAACCCTAACCCCTAACCCCAAACCTAACCCTAACCCTTACCCTTATCATAACCCCAAAACTAACCCTAACTCTAACCTAACACAAACCCTAACCCTTACCCTAACCTAAGCCTATCCCTAACCCTAACCCCTAAACCTACCCCTAACCCTAACTCTAATCCTTACCCCTACCCTAACCCTAACCCTAACCCTTACCCTAACCCTAACCGTAACCGTTACCCTAACCCTAACCCCAAACCTAACCCTAACCCTAACCCTAACCCTTACCCTAACCCTAACCCTTACCCTAACCCTAACCCTAACCCTAAACCTAACCCTAACATTAAACCTAACCATAACCCTTACCGTTACCCTAACCCTAACCCTAAGCCTAAATCTAACCCTTACCCCTACCTTAATCCTAACCGTAACCTTAACCCTTACCCTAACACTAACCCTAACCCTTACCCTAACCGGAACCCTAAACCTAAACGTAACCCTACACCAAACCCTTACTCTAAGCCTAACCCTTACCCTAACCCTATCCCAAACCGTAACCCTAACGCTAACCTTAACCCTAACCCTTACCTTTACCCTAACCCTAACCCTAACCCTAACCCTAAACCTGAACCTAACCAAACCCTAATCCTTACCCTTCGCCCACTCCTAACCTAATCCTAACCCTAACCCAAAACCTTACTCTCACCCTAAAACTAACCCTAACGCTCACCCTAACACTAACCCTAACCCTAACACTTACCCTTACCTTAACCCTAACCCTAACCCTAACCCTAACCCCTAAACCTAACCCTAATCCTAAACCTTACCCTTACCCTAAAACTAAACCTAACACTAACCCTAACCCTAACCCCTAACCATAACCATAAGCCTAACCCTAACGTTTACCCTTACCCTAACCATAACCCTACCTTAACCCTAACCCTAACACTAACCCCAACACTAACTCTTACCCTAACCCTAACTCTAACCCTCACCCTAAACTTAAACCTAAACTTTACCCTTACCCTAACCGGAACCCTAAACCTAACCTAACCCTAACCGTAACCCTAACCCTAACCCTAACCCTTACCCTTACCCTAACCCTAACCCTAACTTAACCCTAACCCTAACCCTAACACTAACACTAAATCTTACACTAACCCTAACCCTAACACTAAACCTTACCCTTACCCTAACCCTAACCCTAAACATAACCCTAACACTAACCCTAACCCTTACACTTATCCTGACCATAACCCTAAATCTAAACCTTACCCTAAACCTAAACCTAACCCTATCCCTTACCCTAACCCTAACCCTAACCTCAATGCTAACCCTAACCCTAACCCTAACCCTTACCCTAACCCTAAACCTAATCCTTACCATAACCCTAACCATAACCCTTACCCTTTCCCTAACCCTAAACCTAACCCTAACCCTAACTGTAAACCTTACCCTTAACCTAAAGCTAAACCTAACGCAAACCCTAACCCTAACCCTAACCATTACCTTAAACCTAACACTAACCCTAACCCTAATCCTAACCCCTAACACTAACCCTAACGCTAAACCTTATCATTACCCTAACCCTAGCTCTAACCCTAACCCTAAACCCAAACCCTAACCCTAAACCCAACCCTAACCCTTACCTTTACCCTAACCCTAACCCTAACCTTAACCCAACCTTAACCCTAACCCTAACCCTTACCCTTACCCTAAACCTAACCCTAAACCTAACCCTAACCCTAACCCTAACACTTACCCTTACCCTAACCCTAACCCTAACCCTAATCTGTACCCTAAACCTAACCATAACCATAACCCTAACCCTAAACCTTACCCTTAACCTAACTTAACCCTAAACCTAACCCTAACTCTAACCCTAAACCCAACCCTAACGCTTACCCTTACCCTAACCCTAACCCTAACCCCAATCGGAACCCTTATGCTTATCCTAACACTAACCCTAACCCTAACCCTAACATTTACCATTACCCTAACCCTAACCCTAACCCTAAACCGAACCCTAAACCTAACCCTAACCCTAAACCTAACCCTAACCCTTTCCCTTACCATAACCCTAACACTAACCCTAACACTTATTCTTACACTAACCCTGACCCTAACCCTAAACCTAAACCTGACCATAACCCTAACCCTAACCCAAAACCCTAACCTTAACCATAACACTAACCCTTACCCTTAATCTAACCCTAAACCTAACCCCTAAACCTAACCCTAACCCTAACGCTCACACAAATCCTAACCCTAACCGTAACCCTTACCCTAACCCTAACACTAACCCTAACCCTTACCCTAACCCTAACCCTAACTCTAACCCTTACCCTTACCCTAACCCTAACCCTAACCCTTACCCTAACCCTATCCTTTTGCATTACCTACCCTAACCCCAACCCCTAACCCTAACCCTTACCCTAACCCAACCCTAACCCTAACCCCTAACACTAACCCTAACCCTAACCCTAATCTAACCCTTACCCTTACCCTAACCCTAACCCTAACCCTATTCCTTACCCTAACCCAAACGATAACCCTAACTTTACTCTAACCCTAAAAGTAACCTTAACCCCAAACCTAAACCTAACCCTAACCCTTACCCTTACCATAAACCTAACCCTAAACCTAACCCTAACCCTTACTCTGACCCTAACCTTACCCTAACCCAACCCTAACCCTAACCCTTACCCTAACCCTTACCCTAACCCTAACCCTAACCCTAACCCTAAATCTAATCCTTACCCCTACCCTAATCCTAACCCTAACCTTAACCCTTACCCTAACCCTAACCGTTACCCTAAGCCTAACCCTAAATCTAAACTTAACCCTACACCTAACCTTTACTCTAATCGTAACCCTTACCCTAACCCTATCCCTAACCGTAACCCTATCCCTAAACCTAACCCTAACCCTTACCCTTACCCTAACCCTAACCCTAACCCTTACCCTAACCCAACCCTAACCCTAACCCCTAACACTAACCCTAACCCTAACCCTAATCTAACCCTAACCCTAACCCTTACCCTAACCCTAACCCTAACTCTAACCCTTACCCTTACCCTAACCCTAACCCTAACCCTAACCCTAAACCTTACCCTAACCCTATCCCTGACCCTAACCCTAACGCTTACCCTTACCCTAACCCTAACCCTAACACTAATCGGAACCCTTACACTTATCCTAACACTAACCCTAACCTTAATCTTAACACTTACCATTACCCTAACCCTAACCCTAACCCTAAACCGAACCCTAATCCTAAACCTAACCCTAAACCTAACCCTAACCCTTTCCCTTACACTATCCCTTCCACTAACCCTAACACTTATTCTTTCCTAACCCTAAACCTAACCCTAACTCTAACCCTGAACATAACCCTAATCCTAACCCAAAACCATAACCTTAACCCTAACCCTAACCCTAACTCTAACCCTTACCCTTAATCTAACCCTAACCCTAACGCTAACCATTAGCCTAACCCTAACCGTAACCCTAACGCTAACCTTAACCCTAACCCTTACCCTTACCCTAACCCTAACCCTAACCCTAAACCTACACCTTACCCTTACCCTAACCCTAACCCTAACCCTAACCCTAAACCTTACCCTAAACCTATCCCTATGCATTACCTAAACCTAACCCTAACCCCTAACCCTAACCCTAAACCTTACCCTAAACCTATCCCTATGCATTACCTAAACCTAACCCTAACCCTAACCCTAACCCTTACCCTAACCCAACCCTAACCCTAACCCCTAACACTAACCCTAACCCTAACCCTAATCTAACCCTTACCCTTACCCTAACCCTAACCCTAACCCCATTCCTTACCCTAACCCTAACCCTAAACCTGACCCTTACTCTAACCCTAACCGTAACCTTAAGCCCAAACCTAAACCTAACCCTAACCCTGACCCTTACCCTAAACCTAACCCTAAACCTAACCCTAATCCTTACTCTAACCCTAACCTTACCCTAACCCCAAAACTAAGCCTAACCCTTACCCTAACCCTTACCCTAACCCTAACCCTAACTATAACCCTTACCCCTAACCTAATCCTAACCCTAAACTTAACCTTACCCTAAACCTAACCCTAACCCTTACCCTAACCCTAACCCTAAACCTAAACCTAACCCTACACCTAAACCTTACTCTAAACCTCACCCTTACCCTAACCCTATCCCTAACCGTAACCCTAACGCTAACCTTAACCCTAACCCTTACCCTTACCCTAACCCTAACCCTAACCCTAACCCTTACCCTTACCCTAACCCTAACCCTAACCCTAAACCTGAACCTAAATCTAACACTAACCCTTACCCTTATCTTACCCTAACACCAAACCTAACCCTAACCCTAACCCTTACCCTTACCCTACTCCTAACACTAATCCTAACCCTAACCCTTAACCTTACTCTTACCCTAAAACTAACCCTAACGCTTACCCTAAGCCTAACCCTAACCGTAACACTTGCCCTTACCTTAACCCTAACCCTAACCCTAACCCCTAAACCTAACCCTAATCCTAAACCTTACCCTTACCGTAAAACTAAACCTAACACTAACTCTAACTCTAACCCCTAACCCTAACCATAACCCTAACCCTAACATTTACCCTTACCCTAACCATAACCCTACCTTAACCCTAACACTAACACTAACCCAAACACTAAATCATACCCTAACCCTAACCCTAACCCTAAGCCAAAACCTAACCCTAACCCTAACCCTAAACCTTACCCTAATCCTAACCCTAACCCTAACCCTTACCCTAACCCTAACCCTAACCTTAATGCTAACCCTAACCCTAACCCTAACCCTTACCCTAACCCTAACCCTAAACCTAATCCATACCCTAACCCTACCCTAACCCTTACCCTTTCCCTAACCCTAAACCTAACCCTAACCCTAACCCTAACACTAACCCCTACCCTTACCCTTACCGTAAACCTAAACCTAACCCTAACCCTAACCCTAACCCTTACCCTTTCCCTAACCCTAAACCTAACCCTAACCCTAACCCTAACACTAACCCCTACCCTTACCCTAACCGTAAACCTAAACCTAACCCAAACCCTAACCCTAACCCTAAACCTTTCCCTAACCCAAAACCATAATCTTAACCCTAACCCTAACCCTAACCCTAACCTTAACTCTAACCCTACCCTTACCCCAACCCTAAACCTAACCCTAACCCTAAACCTATCCCTAACCCTAAATCTAACACTTACCCTTCCCTAAACCTAAAACTAACCCTAACCCTAACCCTAACCCTGTACCTGTCCCTAACCCTAACCCTAACCCTTACCCTTACCCTAACCCTATACCTACCGCTAACCCTAACCCTAACCCTTACCCATACCCTAACCCTTACCCTTAACCTAACCCTAACCCTAACCATAACCCTTACCCTTACCCTAACCCTAAACCTAACCCTAACCCTAACCCTAACCCTAACTTACTCCTACCATAACCCTAACCCTAACTTTAACCCTTACCCTAACCCTAACCCCTACCCTAACCCCAATCCTAACCCTTACCCTTACCCTATCCCTAATTCTAACCCTAAACCTAACCCTAACCTTAACACTAACACTTACCCTTACCCAAAGCCTAACCCTAACCCTAATCTTCACCCTAACCCTAACCCTAACCTTAACCATTACCCTTACCCTAAACTTAACCCTAACCCTAACCCTTACCCTAACCCTAACCCTTACCCTTACCCTCACGCTAAAACTTACCCTGAACCTAACCCTAACCCTTACCCTACCCTAACCCTAAACCTAACCCTTACGCTTACCCTAACACTAACACTAAACCTAAACCTAACTCTAAGCCTAACCTTACCCTAACCCTAACCCTTACCCTAACCCTAACCTTAACCCTAACCCTTACCCTTATCCTAACCCTAATCCTAACCCTAACCGTTACCCTTACCCTTACCCTAAACCTAAACCTAACCCTAACAATAACCCTAACCCTAAACCTTACCCTTACCCTAACCCTAACCCTAACCTTAACCCTAACCCTTAACCCTAACCCTAACCCTAACCCTTACACTTACCCTAACCCTAACCCTAACCTTATTGCTAACCCTAACCCTAAACCTTACGCTTACCCTAACCCTAACCATAACCCTAATGCTTGCGCTAACCCTAAATATAACCTTAAACCTTACCCTTACCCTAACCCAAAACCTAACCTTAATGTTAACCCTACCCCTAACACTAACCCTAAACCTTACCCTAACCCTAACCCTAACCCTAATCCTTATCCTAACCCTAACCCTAACCCTAACCCTTACATTAACCCTTACCTTTCCTTAACACTAACCCTAACCCTAATCCTAACATTAACCCTAACCCTAACCCTAAAGCTAACCCTAACCCTTACCCTAAACCTTACCCTTTCCTTAACCATAACCCTAACCCTAACCCTAACCCTAACCCTAACTTTAACCCTAACCCTAACCCCTAACCCTAACCGTAACCCTAACCCTAACCCTACCACTTACACTTATCCTAACCCTAAACTTAACCCTAAACCTAACCCTAACCCTAACTCTAACCCTAACCTTAACCCTAACCCTAACTTTAACCCTAACCCTAACCCTTACCCTTACCCTAACCCTAACCCTAAACCTAACCCTAACCCTCACCCTAACCCTTACCCATACCCTAACTCTAACCCTAAATCTAAACTTAACCCTAACACTAACCCTACCCACTAACCCTAACCCTAACCCTAACCCTTACCCAAACCCTAAACCTAACCCTTACCCTTACCCTAATGCTAATCCTAACCCTAACCTTAACCCTAACCCTTACCCTTACGCTAACACTAAACCTAAACTTAACCCTAAACATTACCCTTACCCTAACCCTAAACCACACCCTAACCCCTAACTCTAACCCTAACTCTAAACCTTACCCTTACCCTAACCCTAACCCTAACCCTAACCCCTAACCCTAATCCTAACCCCAACCTTTACCCTTATCCTAACCCTAACCCTAACCCTAACCTTAACCCTAACCCTAACACTAACCCTAATCCTAACCCTAAAACATACCCTTGCCCTAAACCTAACCCTAACCATAAACCTAGCCCTAACCCTAACCCTAACCTTTACCCTAACCCTAACCCTAACCCTAACACTTACAGTTAACCTAACCCTAACACTAACCCTAAACCTAACCATAACCCTAACGCTAACCCTAACCCTAAACCTAACCTTAACCCTAACTCTAACCCTAACCCTAATCCTATCCCTAACCCTTACCCTTACCCTAACTCTAACTCTAAACCTAACCCTAACCCTAACCCTTACCCTAAACTAACCCTAAACCTTACCCTTACCCTAATCCTAACCCTAAAATCAACCCTAACCCTAACCCTTACCCTTACTCTAACCCTAACCCTAACCTTAATGCTAACACTTACCCTAACCCTAACCCTTACCCTAACCCTCACCCTAACCCTAAACCTAACCTTTACCCTAACCCTAACCCTAACCCTTACCCTTATCTTAACCCTAACACCAAACCTAACCCTAACCCTAACCCTTACCCTTACCCTACTCCGAACCCTAATCCTAACCCTAACCCTTAAACTTACTCTTACCCTAAAACTAACCCTAACGCTTACCCTAAGCCTAACCCTAACCCTAACACTTGCCCTTACCTTAACCCTAACCCTAACCCTAACCCTAACCCTAAACCCTAAACCTAACCCTAATCCTAAACCTTACCCTTACCGTAAAACTAAACCTAACACTAACTCTAAATCTAACCCCTAACCCTAACCCTAACCCTTACCCTAACCTTTACCCTTACCCTAACCATAACCCCAACTTAACCCTAACCCTAACACTAACCCAAACACTAACTCTTACCCTAACCCTAAGCCTAACCCTAACCCTAAATCTAAAGTTACCCTTACCCTAACCCTAACCCTAACCCTAACCCTAACTCTAACCCTTACACCTACCCTAATCCTAACCCTAACCTTAACCCTTACCCTAACCCTAACCCTAAACCTAAACCTAACCCTACACCTAACGCTTACTCTAAACCTAACCCTTACCCTAACCCTAACTCTAACCCCAACCCCTAAACCTAACCCTAATCCTAAACCTTACCCTTACCGTAAAACTAAACCTAACAATAACTCTAACTCTAACCCCTAACCCTAACCATAACCCTAACCCTAACCTTTACCCTTACCCTAACCCGAACCCTAACCTTAATTCTAACCCTAACCCTAACCCTAACTCTTATCCTAACCCAAACCCTAAACCTAATCCTTACCCTAACCCTAACCCTAACCATAACCCTCATTCTAACCCTAACCCTAACCATTACACTAACACTAACCCTTACCCTTAACCTAACCGTAAACCTAAACCTAACCCTAACCCTAACCCTAACCTCTATCCCTAACCCTAACCCTAAACCTTACCCTAACCCTAACCCTAACCCTACCCCTTACCCTAACACTGACCCTAACCTTAATGCTAACCCAAACCCTAACCCTAACCCTTAACCTAACCCTAACCCTAAACCTAATCCTTACCCTAACCCTAACCCTAACCCTCACTCTAACCCTAACCCTAACCATTACACTAACACTAACCCTTACCCTTACCCTAACCGTAAACCTAAACCTAACCCTAACCCTAACCCTAACCCCTAACCCTAACCCTAACCCTAAACCTTACCCTAACCCTAACCCTAACCCTAACCCTTACCCTAACACTAACCCTAACCTTAATGCTAACCCTAACCCTAACCCTAACCTTAATTCTAACCCTAAACCTAACCCTAACCCTTACCATAACCCAAACCCTAAACCTAATCCTTACCGTAACCCTAACCCTAACCCTAACCCTAACCATTACACTAACACTAACCCTTACCCTTACACTAACCGTAAACCTAAACCTAACCCTAACCCTAACCCTAACACCTAACCCTATCCCTAACCCTAAACCTTACCCTAACCCTAACCCTAACCCTAAGCCTTATCCTTTCCCTAACCCTAAACTTAACCCTAACCCTAACCCTAACACTAACCCTTACCCTTACCCTAACCGTAAAACTAAACCTAACCCTAACCCTAACCCCTAACCCTAACCCTAACCCTAACCCTTACCCTTATCCTAACCCTTACCCTAACCCTAACCCTAACCCTTACCCTTACCCTAAACGTAAACCTAAACCTAACCCTAACCCTAACCCTAATCCCTAACCCAAACACTAACCCTAACCCTAACCCTTACCCTTATCCTAACCCTTACCCTAACCCTAACCCTAACCCTTACCCTTACCCTAAACGTAAACCTAAACCTAACCCTAACCCTAACCCTAACCCCTAACCCTAACCCTAACCCTTATCCTAACCCTAACCCTAACCCTAACCCTAACCCTTACCCTTATCCTAACCCTTACCCTAAACCTCACCCTAACCCTAAACCTAACCTTAACCAGACCCTAACCCTAACCCCTACCCTTACCTTAATCCTAACCCTAACCCTAACCCCTAACTCTAACCCTTACCCTAACCCTAACCCCTAACCCTAACCCTAACCCTTACCCTTACCCTAACCCTAACCCTAACACAAACCCCTAAAACTAACCCCAAACCTACCCCTAACCCTAACCCTTATCCTTACTGTAACCCTAACCCTAAACCTAACCCTAACCCGAACCCTAACCCTTACCCTTACCCTAACCGTAACTCTAAACCTAACCCTAACCCTAACCCTTACCCCTAACCCTAACCCTAACCCTAACACTTACCTTATCATAAACCTAACCCTAAGCCTAACACTTACCTTTACCCTAACCCAAAACCTAACCTTAATGTTAACCCTACCCCTAACCCTAACCCTAACCCTAACACTTACCCTAACCACTAACCCTAACCCTAACCCTAACCCTTACCCTTACCCTTACCCTATCCCTAATCCTAACCCTAACCCTAACCCCTAACCCTAACCCTAACCCTAACCCTTACCCTTATCCTAACCCTTACCCTAACCCTAACCCTAACCCTTACCCTTACCCTAAACGTAAACCTAAACCTAACCCTAACCCTAACCCTAATCCCTAACCCTAACACTAACCCTAACCCTAACCCTTACCCTTATCCTAACCCTTACCCTAACCCTAACCCTAACCCTTACCCATACCCTAAACGTAAACCTAAACCTAACCCTAACCCTAACCCTAACCCCTAACCCTAACCCTAACCCTTATCCTAACCCTAACCCTAACCCTAACCCTAACCCTTACCCTTATCCTAACCCTTACCCTAAACCTCACCCTAACCCTAAACCTAACCTTAACCAGACCCTAACCATAACCCCTACCCTTACCTTAATCCTAACCCTAACCCTAACCCCTAACTCTAACCCTAACCCTAACCCTAACCCCTAACCCTAACCCTAACCCTTACCCTTACCCTAACCCTAACCCTAACACAAACCCCTAAAACTAACCCCAAACCTAACCCTAACCCTAACCCTTATCCTTACTGTAACCCTAACCCTAAACCTAACCCTAACCCGAACCCTAACCCTTACCCTTACCCTAACTGTAACTCTAAACCTAACCCTAACCCTAACCCTTACCCCTAACCCTAACCCTAACCCTAACACTTACCTTATCATAAACCTAACCCTAAGCCTAACACTTACCTTTACCCTAACCCAAAACCTAACCTTAATGTTAACCCTACCCCTAACCCTAACCCTAACCCTAACACTTACCCTAACCACTAACCCTAACCCTAACCCTAACCCTTACCCTTACCCTTACCCTATCCCTAATCCTAACCCTAACCCTAACCTTAACACTAACACTTACCCTTACCCAAAGCCTAACCCTAACCCTAACCTTCAACCTAACCCTAACCCTAACCATAACCATTACCCGTAACTAACCCTAACACTAACCCTAACCCTTACCCTTACCCTCACGCTAAACCTTACCCTAAACCTAACCTTAACCCTTACGCTACCCTAACCCTAACCCTAGCCTAACCCTAACCCTTACGCTTATCCTAACCCTAACCCTAAACCTACCCCTAAACCTAACCCTAACCCTTACCCTAACCCTAACCCTTACCCTAACCCTAACCCTAACCCTAACCTTAACCCCAACCCTTACCCTTATCCTAACCCTAACCCTAACCCTAACCCTAAACATATCCCTAACCCTAACCCTAAACCTTACCCTTACCCTAACCCTAAACCTAACCCTAAACATATCCCTAACCCTAACCCTAACCCTTACCCTTACCCTAACCCTAAACCTAACCCTAACAGTAACCCTAATCCTAACACTTACCCTTACCCTAACCCTAACCCTAACCCTAACCCTTACCCTTACGTTAACCAAACCCTAACCTTAACTCTAACCCCTAACCCCTAACCCTAACCCAAACACTAACCCTTACACTTACCCGAAACCTAACCCTAACCCTAAATATTACCCTTACCCTAAACCTAACCCTAAACCTTACCCTAACCCTAACCATAACCCTAATCCTTGCCCTAACCCTAACCCTAACCTTACCCTACCCCTTACCTTTCCTTAACCCTAACCCTAACCCTAACCCTAATATTAACCCTAATCCTTGCCCTAAGCCTAACCCTAAACCTTACCCTAACCCTTACCCTTTCCTTAACCCTAACCATAAACCTAACCCTAACATCAACCCTAACCCTAACCCCTAACCCTAACCCTAACCCTAACCCTAACACTTACCCTTACCCTAACTCTAAACTTAACCCTAAACCTAACCCTAACCCTAACCGTAACCCTAACCTTAAACCTAACCCTAAATATAATCCTAACAATAACCCTTAGCCTTATCCTAACCCTAACCCTAAACCAAACCCTAACCCTCACCCTAACCCTTACCCTTACCCTAACCCTAACCCCTAACCCTAACACTAACCCAAACCATTACCCTTACCCTAACCCTAAACCTAACCCAAACCCTAACCCTTACCCCTAACCCTAATCCTAACCCTTACCCTTACCCTAACCCTAAACCTAACCTTAAACCTAACCCTAACACTAACCCTTACCCTTACACTTACCCTAACCCTAACTCTAAACCTAACGCTACCCCTAACCCTAACTCTTACCCTTACCCTAACCCTAACCGGAAGCCTTACCCTTACCCTAACCCTAACCCTAACCTTGATGCTAACCCTAACTGTAACCCTAAACCGAACCCTTAACATTTCTCTAACCCTAACCCTAATACTAACCCTAACCCTAACTCTCACCCTTTCCCTAACCCTAACCTTAACCCTAAACCTTACCCTTACCCTAACCCTAACCCTAAACATATCCCTAACCCTAACCCTAACCCTTACCCTTACCGCAATCCTTGCCCTAACCCTAACCCTAACCTTACCCTAACCCTTACCCTTTCCTTAACCCTAACTCTAACCCTAACCCTAACCCTAACCCTAACATTAACCCTAACCCTAACCCCTAACGCTAATCCTAAATCTAACCCTAACACTTAACCTTACCCTAATCCTAAACTTAACCCTAACCCTAACCCTAACCCTAACCTTAACCCTAACCCTAACTCTTACCCTAACCCTAACCCTTACCCTTACCCTAACCCTAAAACTAAACCTAACCCTCACCCTAAACCTTACACTTACACTAAGCCTAACCCTAAACCTAACCCTCACCCTAACACTAACCCTACCTACTAACCCTAACCCTAACCCTAACCCTAACCCTTACACTTACCCTAACCCTAACCCTAACCCTAATCCTTACCGTTACCCTAACCCTAACCCTAACGCTAACCCTTACTCTTATCCTAAACCTAACCCTAACCCAAACCCTTATCCTTACCCTAACCCTAACCCTAACCTTAATGGTAACCCTAACCCTAACCCTAACCCTAACCCTTACCCTTTCCCTAACCCTAACCCTAATCCTAAACCTAACCGTAATCCTTACCCTTTCCCTAATCCTAACCTTAACCCTAACCCAATCCTAAACCAAACCTAACCCAAACCCTAACCCTAACACTTACCCTTACCCTAAACATAACCCTAACCCTAACCCTAAAACTTACCCTTACCCCAAACCTAACCCTAACCCTAAGCCTAACCCTAACCCTGACCCTTACCCTTACCCTTACCTTAACCCTAACCCTAATCCTAACCCCAAACCCCTAACTCTAACCAAAACCCTAACCCTTACCCTAACCGAAACCCTAAACTTAACCCTAAACCTAACACTAAACGAAACCCTAACCCTAACCCTTAACCTTAACCATAACCCTAACCCTAACACTTACCCTTACCCTAAACCTAACCCTAGCCCTTACCCTAACCGTAACCCTAACCCTAACCCTTACCCTTAACCTAACCTTAACCCTAATCCTAACCCTAAGACTTACCCTTACCCTAACCCTAACCATGACCCTAACCCGAAACTTAACCTATCCCTAACACTAAACCTAACCCTAACCCCTAACCCTAACCGTAACCCTAACCCCTAACCCTAACCCTAACCCTAACCCTAACCCTTACCCTTATCCTAAACCTATCCCTAACCCTAAACCTAACCGTAACACTTACCCTTACCCAAACCCTAACCCTAATCCTAACCCTAAACCCTAACCCTAACCCTAACACTCACCCTCACCCTAAGCCAAACCCTAACCCTTACCCTAACTCTAACCCTAACACTAACCATTACCCTTACCCTAACCCTAAACTTAACCCCAACCCTAAACCTAAACCTAACCCTTACCTTTACCCTAACCCTAACCCAAAACCTAACCCTAACCCTAACCCTAACCCTTACCCTACCCAAACCCTAACCCTAACCCTTACCCTAACCCTAACCCTAACCCTTAACCTAACCCTAACCCTAAACCTAACCCTAACCCTAATCCTAACAATAACCCTAACACTTACCCTTACCCTAACCCTAACCCTAAACTTAAAGCTAACCCTAACCCTAACCCTAACCCTTACCCTAACCCTAAACCTAACCCTAAACCTTACCCTAACCCTAACCCTAAACCTAACCCTAACCCTAACCCTAACCCTAAACCTAACCTTAATGTTACCCCTAAGCCTAACCCTAACCCTTACCCTAACCCTAACCCTAATCCTAATCCTTACCCTAACCCTAACTCTAACCCTAACACGTACCCTAACACTTACCCTTTCCCTAACACTAACCCTAACCCTAACACTAACCCATAGCCTAAACGTAACCCTAAACCTAAACCTAACCCTAACACTAACCCTAACCTCTAACCCTAACCCCTAAACCTAACCCTAATCCTAAACCTTACCCTTACCGTAAAACTAAACCTAACAATAACTCTAACTCTAACCCCTAACCCTAACCATAACCCTAACCCTAACATTTACCCTTACCCTAACCCGAACCCTAACCTTAATTTTAACCCTAACCCTAACCCTAACCCTTACCTTAACCCAAACCCTAAACCTAATCCTTACCCTAACCCTAACCCTAACCCTCACTCTAACCCTAACCCTAACCATTACACTAACACTAACCCTTACCCTTACCCTAACCGTAAACCTAAACCTAACCCTAACCCTAACCCCTAACCCTAACCCTAACCCTAAACCTTACCCTAACCCTAACCCTAACCCTAACCCTTACCCTAACACTAACCCTAACCTTAATGCTAACCCTAACCCTAACCCTAACCTTACCCTAACCCTAACCCTAAACCTAATCCTTACCCTAAACCTAACCCTAACCCTCACTCTAAACCTAACCCTAACCATTACACTAACACTAACCCTTACCCTTACCCTAACCGTAAACCTAAACCTAACCCTAACCCCTAACCCTATCCCTAATCCTAAACCTTACCCTAACCCTAACCCTAAACCTAACCCTAACCCTTATCCTTTCCCTAACCCTAAACCTAACCCTAACCCTAACACTAACACTAACCCTTACCCTTACCCTAACCGTAAACCTAAACCTAACCCTAACCCTAACCCTAACCCCTAACCCTCACTCTAACCCTAACCCTTACCTTTACCCTAACCCAACACCTACCCTTAATGTTAACCCTACCCGTAACCCTATCCCTAAACCTTACCCTAACCCTAACCCTAACCTTAATCCTTGCCCTAACCCTAACCCTAACCCTAAACCTTACCCTAACCCTTACCCTTTCCTTAACCCTAACCCTTACCCTAACCCTAACATTAACGCTAACCCTAACCCTAACCCTAACCCTAACACTTACCTAATCCTTACCCTTTCCTTAACCCTAACCCTAACCCCAACCCTAACATTAACCCTAACCCTAACCATAACCTTAACCCTAACCCTAACTCTAACCCTAACTCTAACCCTAAACCTAACCCTAACCCTCACCCTAACCCTTACACTTACCCTAACCTTGACCCTAACCCTAAACCTAATCCTAACCCTAACCCTAAACCTAATCCTAACCCTTAACCTAACCCTAACCCTAACCCTTACCCTTAACCTAACCCTAATCCCAACCCTAACCCTAACCCTAACCCTTACCCTTACCCTAACCCTAAACCTAACCCAAACCTAAACATTACCCTTACCCCAAACCTAACCCTAACCCTAACTCTTACCCTAACCTTAATTCTAACCCTAACACTAACCCTAACCCTTACCCTTTCCCTAACCCTAACCCTAATCCTGACCCTAACCCTAATCCTTACCCTTTCCCTAACCCTAACCTTAACCCTAACCCAATCCTAAACCAAACCTAACCCAAACCCTTATCCTAACACTTACCCTTACCCTAAACCTAACCTTAACCCTTACTCTAACCCTAAACCTTACCCTTACCTTAAACCTAAACTAACCCTAACCTTAAACCTAAATCTTACCCTTACCTTAACCCTAACCCTAACCCTAACCCCTCACCATAACCCTAACCATAAACCTTACGCTTACCCTAACCCTAACCCCTAACTCTAAACATAACCCTAACCCTTACCTTAACCGTAACTCTAAACTTAACCCTAAACCAAACACTAACCATAACCCTAACCCTAAACCTAACACTAACCTAACCCTAAACCTAAACCTTAACCTTAACCTAACCATAACCATAAACCTAACCCTAACCCTAAAACTTACTCTTACCCTAAACCTAACCCTAACCCTAACCCTAAGACTTACCCTTACACTAAACCTAACCCTGACCCTAAACCAAACCTTACCCTATCCCTAACAATAACCCAAACTCCTAACCCTAACCCTAACCCGAACCCGAACCCCTAACCCTAACCCTAACCCTAACCCTTTCCCTTATCCTAACACTAACCCTAACCCTAAACCTAACCGTAACACTTACACTTACCCAAACCCTAACCCTAACCCTAAACCTAACCCTAACCCTAACCCTAACCCTAACCCTCACCCTCACTCTAACCCTAACAATAACCCTAACCCTAACCCTTACCCAAACCATAACCCTAACATTAACACTTACCCTTACCCTAACCCTAACCCTAAATTTAACCCCAACCCTAAACCTAAACCTAACCCTTACCATTACCCTAACCCTAACCCAAAACCTAACCCTAACCCTCCTACAAAACCTAACCCTAACTCTAACTCTAACCCTTACCCTAACCCTAACCCTAACCCTTACACTTACCATAACCCTAACACTAACCCTAACCCTAACCCTAACCCTAACCCTTACCCTAACCCTTAGTGTTACCCTAACCCTAAACCTAACCCTAACCCTAACCCTAACACTTACCCTTACCCTAACCCTAACCCTAACCCTAACCTTCACCCTAACCCTAAGCCTAACCCTAACCCTACCCCTTACCCTTACCCTAACTCTAACCCTATCCCTAACCCTTACCCTTACCCTACTGCTAACCCTTACCCTGAACATAACCCTAACCCTTACCCTACCCTAACCCTAACCCTAATCCTAACCCTTAACCTTACCTTATCCCTAACCCTAACGCTTACACTTACCCTTACTCTAAGGCTAATCCTAACAGTAACCCTAACACATACACGTACCCTAAACCTAACCCTAACCCTAAACCTACCCCTAACCCTAACCCTAACCTTTACCCTAACCCTAATCCTAAACCTAACCCTTACCCTAACTCTAACCCTTACCCATACCCTAACCGTAACCCTAAACCTATTCCTAACCCTAACCCTTACCCCTAACCCTAACCCTAACCCTAACCCTTACCCTTATCCTAAACCTAACCCAAACCCTAACCCTAACACTTACCCTTACCCTAACCCAAAACCAAACTTAATGTTAACCCTACCCCTAACCCTAAACCCTAACACTTACCCTAAACACTAACCCTAACCCTAACCCTAACCCTTACCCTAACCCCAACCCTAACCCTTACCCTTACCCTATCCCTAATCCTAACCCTAACCCTAAACCTAACCTTAACACTAACAATAACCCTTACCCTAAGCTAACCCTAACCCTAACCTTCACCATAACCCTAACCCTAAACCTAACCCTAACACTTACCCTTACGCTAAACCTTACCCTGAACCTAACCCTAACCCTTACCCTACCCTAACCCTAACCCTAACCCTAAGGTAACCCTAACCCTAACCCTAAACCTAACCCTTACCCTAACCCTAACCCTTGCCCTAACCCTAACTCTAACCCTAACCATAACCCTAAACATATCCATAACCCTAACCCTAACCCTTACCCTTACCGTAACCCTAAACCTAACCCCAACCCTAACCCTAATCCTTACCCTTACCCTAACCCTAAACCTAAACCTAACCCTTACCCTTACCTTAACCCTAACCCTAATTTTAACAATAACCCCTAACCCTAACCCTTACACTTACAATAACCCTAACCCTAAACTTATTGCTAACCCTCACCCTAATCCTTATCCTAACCCTAACCCTAACCCGAATGCTTGCCCTAACCCTAACTCTAACCCTAACCCTTACCCTTACCTAAACCAAAACTTAACCTTAATATTAACCCTACCCCTAAACCTAACCCTAAACCTTACCCTAACCCTAACCATAACCTTAATCCTTGCCCTAACCCTAACCCTAACCTTACCCTACCCCTTACCCTTTCCTTAACCCTAACCCTAACCCTAACCCTAACATTAACCCTAATCCTTGCCCTAACCCTAACCTTAAACCTTACCCTAAACCTTACCCTTTCCTTAACCCTAACCATAAACCTAACCCTAACATCAACCCTAACTCTAACCCCTAACCCTAACCCTAACCCTAACCCTAACACTTACCCTTACCCTAACCCTAAACTTAACCCTAAACCTAACCCTAACCCTAACCGTAACCCTAACCTTAAACCTAACCCTAAATATAACCCTAACAATAACCCTTAGCCTTATCCTAACCCTAACCCTAAACCAAACCCTAACCCTCACCCTAACCCTTACCCTTACCCTAACCCTAACCCCTAACCCTAACCCTAACCCAAACCATTACCTTTACCCTAACCCTAACCCTAACCGAAATCCTAACACTTACCCCTAACCCCAATCCTAATCCTAACCCTTACCCTTACCCTAACCCTAACCCTAACCCTAACCCTAACCTTAACCCTAACCCTAACACTAACCCTTACCCTTACCCTAACCCTAACCCTAAACCTAACGCTAACCCTAACCCTAACCCTTACCCTTACCCTAACCCTAACCCGAAGCCTTACCGTTACCCTAACCCTAACCCTAACCTTGATGCTAACCCTAACTGTAACCCTAAACCTAACCCTTACCCCTTCCCTAACCCTAACCCTAATACTAACCCTAACCCTAACTCTCACCCTTTCCCTAACCCTAACCTTAACCCTAAACCTTACCCTTATCCTAACCCTAACCCAAACCCTAACCCTAAACATATCCCTAACCCTAACCCTAACCCTTACCATTACCGCAACCCTAAACCTAAACCTAACCATAACCCTAACCCTTACCCTAACCCTAACCCTAACCCTAACCCTTACCCTTACCTTAACCCTAACCCTAATCTTAACCCTAACCCCTAACCCTAAACCTAACCCTAAACCTTACCCTAACCCTAAACCTAACCCTAATCCTTGCCCTGACCCTAACCCTACCCTTACCCTAACCCTTACCCTTTCCTTAACCCTAACCCTAACCCTAATCCTAACCCTAACCCTAACATTAACCCTAACCCTAACCCTAACATTAACCCTAACCCTAACCCCTAACCCTAACCCTAACCCTAACCCTAAGACTTAACCTTACCCTAACCCTAAACTTAACCCTAACCCTAACCCTAACCCTAACCTTAACCCTAACCCTAACTCTAACCCTAACCCTAACCCTTACCCTTACCCTAACCCTAAAACTAAACCTAACCCTCACCCTAAACCTTACACTTACACTAAGCCTAACCCTAAACCTAACCCTCACCCTAACACTAACTCTACCTACTAACCCTAAACCTAACCCTAACACTTACCCTTACCCTATCCCTAACACTAACCCTAATCCTTACCGTTACCCTAACCCTAACCCTAACGCTAACCCTTACTCTTACCCTAAACCTAACCCTAACCCAAACCCTTATCCTTACCCTAACCCTAAACCTAACCTTAATGGTAACCCTAACCCTAACCCTAACCCTAACCCTAACCCTTACCCTTTCCCTAACCCTAACCCTAATCCTAAACCTAACCGTAATCCTTACCCTTTCCCTAATCCTAACCTTAACCCTAACCCAATCCTAAACCAAACCTAACCCAAACCCTAACCCTAACACTTACCCTTACCCTAAACATAACCCTAACCCTAACCCTAAAACTTACCCTTACCCCAAACCTAACCCTAACCCTAAGCCTAACCCTAACCCTGACCCTTACCCTTACCCTTACCTTAACCCTAACCCTAATCCTAACCCCTAACCCCTAACTCTAACCATAACCCTAACCCTTACCCTAACCGAAACCCTAAACTTAACCCTAAACCTAACACTAAACGTAACCCTAACCCTAACCCTAACCCTTACACTTACCCTAACCATAACCCTAACCCTAACCAATCCCTTACCCCTACACTAACCCTAACCCTAACCTTAATGGTAACCCTAACCCTAACCCTAACCCTAACCCTTACTCTGTCGCTAACTATAACCTTAATCCTAAACCTTAACCTTACCCTAACCCTAACCCTAACCTTTACCCTTACCCTAACCCTAACCATAATCTTAATGCTAACACTTACCATAACCCTAACCCTTACCCTAACCCTAACCCTAACCCTAACCCTTACGCTTAACCTTACCTTAACCCTAACCCTAACCTTAATCCTCACCCCTAAACTTACCCTAACCCTAACCCTAACCTTTACCCTTACCCTAACCCTAACCATAATCTTAATGCTAACACTTACCCTAACCCTAACCCTTACCCTAACCCTAACCCTAACGCTAACCCTTACACTTCCCTACCACTAACCCTAACTTTATTGCTAACCCTAACCCTAACCCTAATGCTTCCCTAAGCCTAACTCTAACCCTAACCCTAAACCTTACCCTAACCCTAACCCTAACCCTAATCCTTGCCCTAACCCTAACCCTAACCCTAAACCTTACCCTAACCCTTACCCTTTCCTTAACCCTAACCCTAACCCTAACCCTAACATTAACGCTAACCCTAACCCTAACCCTAACCCTAACACTTACCTAACCCTTACCCTTTCCTTAACCCTAACCCTAACCCTAACCCTAACCCTAACATTAACCCTAACCCTAACCCCTAACCCTACCCAGAACCCTAACCCTAACACTTACCCTTACCCTAACCCTAAACTTAACCCTAAACCTAACCCTAACCCTAACCCTAAC
>JANJXV010000759.1:177500-210000 GCA_024803745.1 Megascapheus bottae | reverse complement strand
TTACAATAACCCTAACCCTAAACTTATTGCTAACCCTCACCCTAATCCTTATCCTAACCCTAACCCTAACCCGAATGCTTGCCCTAACCCTAACTCTAACCCTAACCCTTACCCTTACCTAAACCAAAACTTAACCTTAATATTAACCCTACCCCTAAACCTAACCCTAAACCTTACCCTAACCCTAACCATAACCTTAATCCTTGCCCTAACCCTAACCCTAACCTTACCCTACCCCTTACCCTTTCCTTAACCCTAACCCTAACCCTAACCCTAACATTAACCCTAATCCTTGCCCTAACCCTAACCTTAAACCTTACCCTAAACCTTACCCTTTCCTTAACCCTAACCATAAACCTAACCCTAACATCAACCCTAACTCTAACCCCTAACCCTAACCCTAACCCTAACCCTAACACTTACCCTTACCCTAACCCTAAACTTAACCCTAAACCTAACCCTAACCCTAACCGTAACCCTAACCTTAAACCTAACCCTAAATATAACCCTAACAATAACCCTTAGCCTTATCCTAACCCTAACCCTAAACCAAACCCTAACCCTCACCCTAACCCTTACCCTTACCCTAACCCTAACCCCTAACCCTAACCCTAACCCAAACCATTACCTTTACCCTAACCCTAACCCTAACCGAAATCCTAACACTTACCCCTAACCCCAATCCTAATCCTAACCCTTACCCTTACCCTAACCCTAACCCTAACCCTAACCCTAACCTTAACCCTAACCCTAACACTAACCCTTACCCTTACCCTAACCCTAACCCTAAACCTAACGCTAACCCTAACCCTAACCCTTACCCTTACCCTAACCCTAACCCGAAGCCTTACCGTTACCCTAACCCTAACCCTAACCTTGATGCTAACCCTAACTGTAACCCTAAACCTAACCCTTACCCCTTCCCTAACCCTAACCCTAATACTAACCCTAACCCTAACTCTCACCCTTTCCCTAACCCTAACCTTAACCCTAAACCTTACCCTTATCCTAACCCTAACCCAAACCCTAACCCTAAACATATCCCTAACCCTAACCCTAACCCTTACCATTACCGCAACCCTAAACCTAAACCTAACCATAACCCTAACCCTTACCCTAACCCTAACCCTAACCCTAACCCTTACCCTTACCTTAACCCTAACCCTAATCTTAACCCTAACCCCTAACCCTAAACCTAACCCTAAACCTTACCCTAACCCTAAACCTAACCCTAATCCTTGCCCTGACCCTAACCCTACCCTTACCCTAACCCTTACCCTTTCCTTAACCCTAACCCTAACCCTAATCCTAACCCTAACCCTAACATTAACCCTAACCCTAACCCTAACATTAA
Organism: Megascapheus bottae; assembly: GCA_024803745.1. Lineage (NCBI taxonomy): Eukaryota > Metazoa > Chordata > Mammalia > Rodentia > Geomyidae > Megascapheus > Megascapheus bottae. The sequence goes on along the minus strand of JANJXV010000759.1, from coordinate 208,646 downwards.
CCCTAACCCTAACCCCTAACCCTAACCCTAACCCTAACCCTAAGACTTAACCTTACCCTAACCCTAAACTTAACCCTAACCCTAACCCTAACCCTAACCTTAACCCTAACCCTAACTCTAACCCTAACCCTAACCCTTACCCTTACCCTAACCCTAAAACTAAACCTAACCCTCACCCTAAACCTTACACTTACACTAAGCCTAACCCTAAACCTAACCCTCACCCTAACACTAACTCTACCTACTAACCCTAAACCTAACCCTAACACTTACCCTTACCCTATCCCTAACACTAACCCTAATCCTTACCGTTACCCTAACCCTAACCCTAACGCTAACCCTTACTCTTACCCTAAACCTAACCCTAACCCAAACCCTTATCCTTACCCTAACCCTAAACCTAACCTTAATGGTAACCCTAACCCTAACCCTAACCCTAACCCTAACCCTTACCCTTTCCCTAACCCTAACCCTAATCCTAAACCTAACCGTAATCCTTACCCTTTCCCTAATCCTAACCTTAACCCTAACCCAATCCTAAACCAAACCTAACCCAAACCCTAACCCTAACACTTACCCTTACCCTAAACATAACCCTAACCCTAACCCTAAAACTTACCCTTACCCCAAACCTAACCCTAACCCTAAGCCTAACCCTAACCCTGACCCTTACCCTTACCCTTACCTTAACCCTAACCCTAATCCTAACCCCTAACCCCTAACTCTAACCATAACCCTAACCCTTACCCTAACCGAAACCCTAAACTTAACCCTAAACCTAACACTAAACGTAACCCTAACCCTAACCCTAACCCTTACACTTACCCTAACCATAACCCTAACCCTAACCAATCCCTTACCCCTACACTAACCCTAACCCTAACCTTAATGGTAACCCTAACCCTAACCCTAACCCTAACCCTTACTCTGTCGCTAACTATAACCTTAATCCTAAACCTTAACCTTACCCTAACCCTAACCCTAACCTTTACCCTTACCCTAACCCTAACCATAATCTTAATGCTAACACTTACCATAACCCTAACCCTTACCCTAACCCTAACCCTAACCCTAACCCTTACGCTTAACCTTACCTTAACCCTAACCCTAACCTTAATCCTCACCCCTAAACTTACCCTAACCCTAACCCTAACCTTTACCCTTACCCTAACCCTAACCATAATCTTAATGCTAACACTTACCCTAACCCTAACCCTTACCCTAACCCTAACCCTAACGCTAACCCTTACACTTCCCTACCACTAACCCTAACTTTATTGCTAACCCTAACCCTAACCCTAATGCTTCCCTAAGCCTAACTCTAACCCTAACCCTAAACCTTACCCTAACCCTAACCCTAACCCTAATCCTTGCCCTAACCCTAACCCTAACCCTAAACCTTACCCTAACCCTTACCCTTTCCTTAACCCTAACCCTAACCCTAACCCTAACATTAACGCTAACCCTAACCCTAACCCTAACCCTAACACTTACCTAACCCTTACCCTTTCCTTAACCCTAACCCTAACCCTAACCCTAACCCTAACATTAACCCTAACCCTAACCCCTAACCCTACCCAGAACCCTAACCCTAACACTTACCCTTACCCTAACCCTAAACTTAACCCTAAACCTAACCCTAACCCTAACCCTAACCTTAACCCTAACCCTAACTCTAACCCTAAACCTAACCCTAACCCTCACCCTAACCCTTACACTTACCCTAACCCTGACCCTAACCCTAACCCTAACCCTAACCCTAATCCTAACCCTTAACCTAACCCTAACCCTAACCCTTACCCTTACCGTAACCATAATCCCAACCCTAAACCTAACCCTAACCCTTACCCTTACCCTAACCCTAACTCTAACCCAAACCTAAACATTACCCTTACCCCAAACCTCACCCTAACCCTAACCCTAACCCTAACCTTAATTCTAACCCTAACCCTAACCCTAACCCTAACCCTTACCCTTTCCCTAACCCTAACCCTAATCCTGACCCTAACTCTAACCCTTACCCTTTCCCTAACCCTAACCTTAACCCTAACCCAATCCTAAACCAAAACTAACCCAAACCCTAATCCTAACACTTACCCTTACCCTAAACCTAACCTTAACCCTTACTCTAACCCTAAACCTTACCTTACCCTAAACCTAAACTAACCCTAACCTTAAACCTAACTCTTACCCTTACCTTAACCCTAACCCTAACCCCTCACCATAACCCTAACCATAAACCTTACGCTTACCCTAACACTAAAACCTAACTCTAAACATAACCCTAACCCTTACCTTAACCGTAACTCTAAACTTAACCCTAAACCAAACACTAACCATAACCCTAACCCTAAACCTAACACTAACCCTAACCCTAAACCTAAACCTTAACCTTAACCTAACCATAACCATAAACCTAACCCTAACCCTAAGACTTACTCTTACCCTAAACCTAACCCTAACCCTAACCCTAAGACTTACCCTTACCCTAAACCTAACCCTGACCCTAAACCAAACCTTACCCTATCCCTAACAATAACCCTAACTCCTAACCCTAACCCTAACCTGAACCCCTAACCCTAACCCTAACCCTAACCCTTTCCCTTATCCTAACACTAACCCTAACCCTAAACCTAACCGTAACACTTACACTTACCCAAACCCTAACCCTAACCCTAAACTTAACCCTAAACCTAACCCTAACCCTAACCGTAACCCTAACCTTAAACCTAACCCTAAATATAACCCTAACAATAACCCTTAGCCTTATCCTAACCCTAACCCTAAACCAAACCCTAACCCTCACCCTAACCCTTACCCTTACCCTAACCCTAACCCCTAACCCTAACCCTAACCCAAACCATTACCTTTACCCTAACCCTAACCCTCACCCAAATCCTAACACTTACCCCTAACCCCAATCCTAATCCTAACCCTTACCCTTACCCTAACCCTAACCCTAACCCTAATCCTAACCTTAACCCTAACCCTAACACTAACCCTTACCCTTACCCTAACCCTAACCCTAAACCTAACGCTAACCCTAACCCTAACCCTTACCCTTACCCTAACCCTAACCCGAAGCCTTACCGTTACCCTAACCCTAACCCTAACCTTGATGCTAACCCTAAGTGTAACCCTAAACCTAACCCTTACCCCTTCCCTAACCCTAACCCTAATACTAACCCTAACCCTAACTCTCACCCTTTCCCTAACCCTAACCTTAACCCTAAACCTTACCCTTATCCTAACCCTAACCCAAACCCTAACCCTAAACATATCCCTAACCCTAACCCTAACCCTTACCATTACCGCAACCCTAAACCTAAACCTAACCATAACCCTAACCCTTACCCTAACCCTAACCCTAACCCTAACCCTTACCCTTACCTTAACCCTAACCCTAATCTTAACCCTAACCCCTAACCCTAAACCTAACCCTAAACCTTACCCTAACCCTAAACCTAACCCTAATCCTTGCCCTAACCCTAACCCTAACCTTACCCTAACCCTTACCCTTTCCTTAACCCTAACCCTAACCCTAATCCTAACCCTAACCCTAACATTAACCCTAACCCTAACCCTAACACTAACATTAACCCTAACCCTAACCCCTAACACTAACCCTAACCCTAACCCTAAGACTTAACCTTACCCTAACCCTAAACTTAACCCTAACCCTAACCCTAACCCTAACCTTAACCCTAACCCTAACTCTAACCCTAACCCTAACCCTTACCCTTACCCTAACCCTAAAACTAAACCTAACCCTCACCCTAAACCTTACACTTACACTAAGCCTAACCCTAAACCTAACCCTCACCCTAACACTAACTCTACCTACTAACCCTAAACCTAACCCTAACACTTACCCTTACCCTATCCCTAACACTAACCCTAATCCTTACCGTTACCCTAACCCTAACCCTAACGCTAACCCTTACTCTTACCCTAAACCTAACCCTAACCCAAACCCTTATCCTTACCCTAACCCTAAACCTAACCTTAATGGTAACCCTAACCCTAACCCTAACCCTAACCCTTACCCTTTCCCTAACCCTAACCCTAATCATAAACCTAACCGTAATCCTTACCCTTTCCCTAATCCTAACCTTAACCCTAACCCAATCCTAAACCAAACCTAACCCAAACCCTAACCCTAACACTTACCCTTACCCTAAACATAACCCTAACCCTAACCCTAAAACTTACCCTTACCCCAAACCTAACCCTAACCCTAAGCCTAACCCTAACCCTGACCCTTACCCTTACCCTTACCTTAACCCTAACCCTAATCCTAACCCCTAACCCCTAACTCTAACCATAACCCTAACCCTTACCCTAACCGAAACCCTAAACTTAACCCTAAACCTAACACTAAACGTAACCCTAACCCTAACCCTAACCCTTACACTTACCCTAACCATAACCCTAACCCTAACCAATCCCTTACCCCTACACTAACCCTAACCCTAACCTTAATGGTAACCCTAACCCTAACCCTAACCCTAACCCTTACTCTGTCGCTAACTATAACCTTAATCCTAAACCTTAACCTTACCCTAACCCCAACCCTAACCTTTACCCTTACCCTAACCCTAACCATAATCTTAATGCTAACACTTACCATAACCCTAACCCTTACCCTAACCCTAACCCTAACCCTTACGCTTAACCTTACCTTAACCCTAACCCTAACCTTAATCCTCACCCCTAAACTTACCCTAACCCTAACCCTAACCTTTACCCTTACCCTAACCCTAACCATAATCTTAATGCTAACACTTACCCTAACCCTAACCCTTACCCTAACCCTAACCCTAACGCTAACCCTTACACTTCCCTACCACTAACCCTAACTTTATTGCTAACCCTAACCCTAACCCTAATGCTTCCCTAAGCCTAACTCTAACCCTAACCCTAAACCTTACCCTAACCCTAACCCTAACCCTAATCCTTGCCCTAACCCTAACCCTAACCCTAAACCTTACCCTAACCCTTACCCTTTCCTTAACCCTAACCCTAACCCTAACCCTAACATTAACGCTAACCCTAACCCTAACCCTAACCCTAACACTTACCTAACCCTTACCCTTTCCTTAACCCTAACCCTAACCCTAACCCTAACCCTAACATTAACCCTAACCCTAACCCCTAACCCTACCCAGAACCCTAACCCTAACACTTACCCTTACCCTAACCCTAAACTTAACCCTAAACCTAACCCTAACCCTAACCCTAACCTTAACCCTAACCCTAACTCTAACCCTAAACCTAACCCTAACCCTCACCCTAACCCTTACACTTACCCTAACCCTGACCCTAACCCTAACCCTAACCCTAACCCTAATCCTAACCCTTAACCTAACCCTAACCCTAACCCTTACCCTTACCGTAACCATAATCCCAACCCTAAACCTAACCCTAACCCTTACCCTTACCCTAACCCTAACTCTAACCCAAACCTAAACATTACCCTTACCCCAAACCTCACCCTAACCCTAACCCTAACCCTAACCTTAATTCTAACCCTAACCCTAACCCTAACCCTAACCCTTACCCTTTCCCTAACCCTAACCCTAATCCTGACCCTAACTCTAACCCTTACCCTTTCCCTAACCCTAACCTTAACCCTAACCCAATCCTAAACCAAAACTAACCCAAACCCTAATCCTAACACTTACCCTTACCCTAAACCTAACCTTAACCCTTACTCTAACCCTAAACCTTACCTTACCCTAAACCTAAACTAACCCTAACCTTAAACCTAACTCTTACCCTTACCTTAACCCTAACCCTAACCCCTCACCATAACCCTAACCATAAACCTTACGCTTACCCTAACACTAAAACCTAACTCTAAACATAACCCTAACCCTTACCTTAACCGTAACTCTAAACTTAACCCTAAACCAAACACTAACCATAACCCTAACCCTAAACCTAACACTAACCCTAACCCTAAACCTAAACCTTAACCTTAACCTAACCATAACCATAAACCTAACCCTAACCCTAAGACTTACTCTTACCCTAAACCTAACCCTAACCCTAACCCTAAGACTTACCCTTACCCTAAACCTAACCCTGACCCTAAACCAAACCTTACCCTATCCCTAACAATAACCCTAACTCCTAACCCTAACCCTAACCTGAACCCCTAACCCTAACCCTAACCCTAACCCTTTCCCTTATCCTAACACTAACCCTAACCCTAAACCTAACCGTAACACTTACACTTACCCAAACCCTAACCCTAACCCTAAACCTAACCCTAACCCTAACCCTAACCCTCACCGTCACTCTAACCCTAACAATAACCCTAACCCTAACCCTTACCCTAACCATAACCCTAACACTAACACTTACCCTTACCCTAACCCTAACCCTAAATTTAACCCCAACCCTAAACCTAAACCTATCCCTTACCATTACCCTAACCCTAACCCAAAACCTAACCCTAACCCTCCTACAAAACCTAACCCTTACTCTAACCCTAACCCTTACCCTAACCCTAACCCTAATCCTTACACTTACCATAACCCTAACACTAACCCTAACCATAACCCTAACCTTAATGGTAACCCTAACCCTAACCCTAACCCTAACCCTTACCCTTTCCCTAACCCTAACCCTAATCCTAAACCTAACCGTAATCCTTACCCTTTCCCTAATCCTAACCTTAACCCTAACCCAATCCTAAACCAAACCTAACCCAAACCCTAACCCTAACACTTACCCTTAGCCTAAACATAACACTAACCCTAACCCTAAAACTTACCCTTACCCCAAACCTAACCCTAACCCTAAGCCTAACCCTAACCCTGACCCTTACCCTTACCCTTACCTTAACCCTAACCTTAATCCTAACCCCTAACCCCTAACTCTAACCATAACCCTAACCCTTACCCTAACCGAAACCCTAAACTTAACCTTAACCTAACACTAAACGTAACCCTAACCCTAACCCTTAACCTTAACCTAACCATAACCCTAACCGTAACCCTAACCCTAACACTTACCCTTACCCTAAACTTAACCCTAGCCCTTACCCTAACCGTAACCCTAACCCTAACCCTTACCCTTAACCTAACCTTAACCCTAACCCTAACCCTAAGACTTACCCTTACCCTAACCCTAACCATGACCCTAACCCGAACCTTAACCTATCCCTAACACTAAACCTAACCCTAACCCCTAACCCTAACCCTAACCCCAACCCTAACCCTAACCCAAACCCTAAACTTAACCTTAACCCTAACGCTAACCCTCAACCTTACCATTACCCTTACCCTAAACATAACCCTAATCCTAACCCTAACCATTACCTTGATCTTAACCCTAAACGTAACCCTAAACCTTAATCAAAACCCAAACCCTAAACCTTACCCTTACCCTAACCCTAACTCTAACCCTAACGCGTAAACCTAACCCTAAACCTAACCCTTACCCTTACCCTAACCCTAACCCTAACCTTAACCCTAACCCTAACACTAACCCTAACCTTAACACTTTCTCTTGCCCTAAACCTAATCCTAACATTAACCCTAACCCTAAACCTTACCCTTACCCTAACCCTAACCCTAAACCTAACCCTAACCCTAACCCTAACCCCAAACCCTAACCCTAACCCTAACCCTAACACTTACCCTTACCCTAACCCTAAACCTAAACTTAAAGCTAACCCTAACCCTAACCCTAACGCTCACCCTAACCCTAACCCTAACCCTAACCCTAACCCTAAACCTAACCTTAATGTTACCCCTAAGCCTAACCCTAACCCTTACCCTAACCCTAACCCTAATCCTAATCCTTACCCTAACCCTAACTCTAACCCTAACACGTTCCCTAACACTTACCCTTTCCCAAACACTAACCCTAACCCTAACCCTAACCCATAGCCTAAACGTAACCCTAAACCTAAACCTAACCCTAACACTAACCCTAACCTCTAACCCTAACCCCTAAACCTAACCCTAATCCTAAACCTTACCCTTACCGTAAAACTAAACCTAACAATAACTCTAACTCTAACCCCTAACCGTAACCATAACCCTAACCTTTACCCTTACCCTAACCCGAACCCTAACCTTAATTCTAACCCTAAACCTAACCCTAACCCTTACCCTAACCCAAACCCTAAACCTAATCCTTACCCTAACCCTAAGCCTAACCCTAACCCTCACTCTAACCCTCACCCTAACCATTACACTAACACTAACCCTTACCCTTACCCTAACCGTAAACCTAAACCTAACCCTAACCCTAACCCTAACCCCTAACCCTAACCCTAACCCTAAACCTTACCCTAACCCTAACCCTAACCCTTACCCTAACACTAACCCTAACCTTAATGCTAACCCTAACCCTAACCCTAACCCTTACCCTAACCCTAAACCTACTCCTTACCCTAACCCTAACCCTAACCCTCACTCTAACCCTAACCCTAACCATTACACAAACACTAACCCTTACCCTTACCCTACCCGTAAACCTAAACCTAACCCTAACCCTAACCCCTAACCCTAACCCTAAACCTTACCCTAACCCTAACCCTAACCCTAAACCTTACCCTAACACTAACCCTAACCTTAATGCTAACCCTAACCCTAACCCTAACCTTAATTCTAACCCTAAACCTAACCCTAACTTTACCATAACCCAAACCCTAAACCTAATCCTTACCCTAACCCTAACCCTAACCCTAACCCTCACTCTAACCGTAACCCAAACCATTACACTTACTCTAACCCTTACCCTTACCCTAACCGTAAACCTAAACCTAACCCTAACCCTAACCCTAACCCCTAACCCTATCCCTAACCCTAAACCTTTCCCTAACCCTAAACCTAACCCTAACCCTAACCCTAACTCTAACCATTACCCTTACCCTATCCGTAAACCTAAACCTAACCCTAACCCTAACGCTAACCCCTAAACCTAACCCTAACCCTAACCCTAACCCTTACCCTTATCCTAACCCTTACCCTAACCCTAAACCTAACCCTTACTCTTACCCGAAACGTAAACCTAAACCTAACCCTAACCCTAACCCTAACCCCTAACCCTAACCCTAACCCTAACCATTACCCTTATCCTAACCCTTACCCTAACCCTCACCCTAACCCTAAACCTAAACTTAACCAGACCCTAACCCTAACCCCTACCCTTACCTTAATCCTAACCCTAACCCTAACCCCTAACTCTAACCCTAACCCTAACCCTAACCCCTAACCCTAACCCTAACCCTTACAATTACCCTAACCCTAACCCTAACACTAACCTTAACCCTAACCCTTAGCCATAACCTAACCCTACCCCTAACCCTAACCCTAAACCTATCCCTAAACCTAACCCTTTCCCTTACACTTACCCTAATCCTAAAACTAACCCTAACCCTAACGCTAACCCTAACCCTAACAATTACCCTTACCCTAACCCTAACCCTAATCCTAACCCTAACCCTGAACCTAACCCTAACCCTAACCATAACCCTTACCCTTACAATAACTCTAACCCTAAACTTAACCCAAACCTTAACCCTAAACCTTACCGTAACCAAAACCTAACCCTTACCCTAACCTTAACCTTAACCCTAACCCTAACCCTAAACCTAACCCTTACCCTAACCTTAACCCTAACCCTAAACCTAACCCTTACCCTAACCCTAACCCTAACCCTAACCCTAAACCTAACCTCAATGTTAACCCTAAGCCTAATCCTAACCCTTATCCAAACCCTAACTCTAACCCTAATCCTTACCCTAATCCTAACCCTAAACCTAACCCTTACCCTAACCCTTACCTTTTCCCTAACCCTAACCCTAAACCTAACCCTAACCCTAACGTAAGTTTAACGCTAACCCTAACCCTAAACCTAACCCTAACCCTAACCCTAACCCCTAACCCTAACCCTAACCCTAACTGTAACCCTTACCCTTACCCTTACCCTAACCCTAACCCTAACCCTAACACTTACCCTTACCCTAACCCTAAACTTAACCCTAAACCTAACCCTAAACCTAACCCTTACCCTTACCCTAGCCCTAACCCTAAACTTAACCTTAATCCTAACCCTAACCCTAACCCCTAACCCTAACTCTAACCCTAACCCAATCTGTAACCCTTACCCTTACCCTAACACTAAGCCTAACCCTAACACTAACACTAATCCTAAAGCTAACCCTAAGTCTAAACCTTTCCCTAAACCTAACCCTAACCCAAACGCTTACCCTTACCTAACCCTAATCCTAAACCTAACCCTAACCCTAACACCTACCCATACCGTAACCCTAAACCTAACCCTAATCCTAACCCTTACCTTAACCCTAACCCTAACCCTAACGCTTACCCTAACCCTAAACTTTACCCATACCGTAACCCTAACCCTAACCCTAACCCTAATCCTTACCCTTACCTTAACCCTAACCCCAACCCTTACCCTTACCCTAACACTAATCCTAAAGCTAACCCTAAGTCTAAACCTTTCCCTAAACCTAACCCTAACCCAAACGCTTACCCTTACCTAACCCTAATCCTAAACCTAACCCTAACCCTAACACCTACCCATACCGTAACCCTAAACCTAACCCTAATCCTAACCCTTACCTTAACCCTAACCCTAACCCTAACGCTTACCCTAACCCTAAACTTTACCCTTACCGTAACCCTAACCCTAACCCTAACACTTACACTTACCCTAACCATAACCCTAACCCTAATGCTTGCCCTACCCTAACACTAACCCTAACACTTACCCTTACCCTAACCCAAAACCTAACCCTAAACCTAACCCTAACCCTAACCATTACCCTAACACTAACCCTAACACTAACCACAACCTCTAACACTAACCCTAACCCTAACATTCACTGTAATCCTAACCCTAACCCTAACCATTACCCTAACACCAACCCTAACCCTAACCGTTACCCTCACCCTAACCCTAACCCTAAACGTAACCCCAACCCTAAAACTAACCCTAACCCTTACCCTTCCCCTAACTCTAACCCTAACCCTAACCCTAACCCTAACCCTAACCCTTACAATAACCCTAACCCTTACCCTAACCCTAACCCTAACCCTAACCCTAACCTTAACCCTAACCCTTACCCTTACCCTAACCCTAAACCTATCCCTAAACCTACCCCTTTCCCTTACACTTACCCTAATCCTAAAACTAACCCTAACCCTAATGCTAACCCTAACCCTAACAATTACCTTTACCCTAACCCTAACCCTAAACCTAAACCTAACCCTAAACCCAACTCTAAGCCTAACCCTAACCCTTACCCTTACCCTAATTTTAACCCGAAACTTAACCCTAACCCTAACCCTAACCCTTACCCTAACCTAAACCTAACCCTTACACTAAACTTAACCCTAACCCTAACCCTAACCCTTACCCTAACCTAACCCTAAACCTAACCCTCACCCTCACCCGAACGCTAACCCTAACCCTAACCCTTATCCTAACCCTAAACCTAACACTAACCCTTACCCTTAACCTAACCCTAATCCTAAACTTAACCCCAACCCTAAACCTAAACATAACCCTTATCCTTACCCTAACCCTAACCCTAAAACTAACCCCAACCCTAATACTAACCCTAACGCTAACCCTAACCCTAACCCTTACCCTAACTCTGAACCTAATACTAACCCTTACCCTTACCCTAAACCTAACCCTAAACTTAACCCCAACCGTAACCCTAACCCTAACCCTATCCCTTCCACTTACCCTAACCCTAACACTAATCCTAACCCTAACCCTAAACATTAACTTGACCCTAAGCCTAAACCTAACCCTAACCCTAACCCTCACCCTTACCCTAACCTTAACCCTATCCCTAATCCTTACCCTAACCCTAACCCTTACCCTTACCCTAACCCTAATTCTAACCTCAATGTTAACCCTATGCCTAATCCTAACCCTTATCCAAACCCTACTCTAACCCTAATCCTTACCCTAATCCTAACCCTAAACCTAACCCTTACCCTAACCCTTACCCTTTCCCTAGCCCTAACCCTAAACCTAACCCTAAACCTAACATAAATTCAACCGTAACCCTAACCCTAAACCTAACCCGTACCCTTACCCTAACCTTAACCCTAACCCTAAACCTAACCCTAACCCTAACCCCTAACCCTAACCCTAACCCTAACTGTAACCCTTACCCTTACCCTAACCCTAACCCTAACCCTAACCCTAACACTTACCCTTACCCTAACCCTAAACCTAACCCTAAACCTAAACCTAAACCTAACCCTTACCCTTACCCTGACCCTAACCCTAAACTTAACCTTAATCCTAACCCTAACCCAAACCCCTAACCCTAACCCTAACCCTAACCCTTACCCTAACCCTAACCCTAACCCAATCTGTAACCCTTACCCTTACCGTAACACTAACCCTAACCCTAACCCTAACACTTACCCATACCGTAACACTAACCCTAACCCTAACCCTTATCCTTACCCTTACCTTAACCCTAAACCTAATCCTAACCCTTACCCTTACCCTAACCCTACTCCTAAAGCTAACCCTAAGTCTAAACCTTTCCCTTACCCTAACCCTAACCCTAACCCTAACCCTCACTCTAACCGTAACCCAAACCATTACACTTACTCTAACCCTTACCCTTACCCTAACCGTAAACCTAAACCTAACCCTAACCCTAACCCTAACCCCTAACCCTATCCCTAACCCTAAACCTTTCCCTAACCCTAAACCTAACCCTAACCCTAACCCTAACTCTAACCATTACCCTTACCCTATCCGTAAACCTAAACCTAACCCTAACCCTAACGCTAACCCCTAAACCTAACCCTAACCCTAACCCTAACCCTTACCCTTATCCTAACCCTTACCCTAACCCTAAACCTAACCCTTACTCTTACCCGAAACGTAAACCTAAACCTAACCCTAACCCTAACCCTAACCCCTAACCCTAACCCTAACCCTAACCATTACCCTTATCCTAACCCTTACCCTAACCCTCACCCTAACCCTAAACCTAAACTTAACCAGACCCTAACCCTAACCCCTACCCTTACCTTAATCCTAACCCTAACCCTAACCCCTAACTCTAACCCTAACCCTAACCCTAACCCCTAACCCTAACCCTAACCCTTACAATTACCCTAACCCTAACCCTAACACTAACCTTAACCCTAACCCTTAGCCATAACCTAACCCTACCCCTAACCCTAACCCTAAACCTATCCCTAAACCTAACCCTTTCCCTTACACTTACCCTAATCCTAAAACTAACCCTAACCCTAACGCTAACCCTAACCCTAACAATTACCCTTACCCTAACCCTAACCCTAATCCTAACCCTAACCCTGAACCTAACCCTAACCCTAACCATAACCCTTACCCTTACAATAACTCTAACCCTAAACTTAACCCAAACCTTAACCCTAAACCTTACCGTAACCAAAACCTAACCCTTACCCTAACCTTAACCTTAACCCTAACCCTAACCCTAAACCTAACCCTTACCCTAACCTTAACCCTAACCCTAAACCTAACCCTTACCCTAACCCTAACCCTAACCCTAACCCTAAACCTAACCTCAATGTTAACCCTAAGCCTAATCCTAACCCTTATCCAAACCCTAACTCTAACCCTAATCCTTACCCTAATCCTAACCCTAAACCTAACCCTTACCCTAACCCTTACCTTTTCCCTAACCCTAACCCTAAACCTAACCCTAACCCTAACGTAAGTTTAACGCTAACCCTAACCCTAAACCTAACCCTAACCCTAACCCTAACCCCTAACCCTAACCCTAACCCTAACTGTAACCCTTACCCTTACCCTTACCCTAACCCTAACCCTAACCCTAACACTTACCCTTACCCTAACCCTAAACTTAACCCTAAACCTAACCCTAAACCTAACCCTTACCCTTACCCTAGCCCTAACCCTAAACTTAACCTTAATCCTAACCCTAACCCTAACCCCTAACCCTAACTCTAACCCTAACCCAATCTGTAACCCTTACCCTTACCCTAACACTAAGCCTAACCCTAACACTAACACTAATCCTAAAGCTAACCCTAAGTCTAAACCTTTCCCTAAACCTAACCCTAACCCAAACGCTTACCCTTACCTAACCCTAATCCTAAACCTAACCCTAACCCTAACACCTACCCATACCGTAACCCTAAACCTAACCCTAATCCTAACCCTTACCTTAACCCTAACCCTAACCCTAACGCTTACCCTAACCCTAAACTTTACCCATACCGTAACCCTAACCCTAACCCTAACCCTAATCCTTACCCTTACCTTAACCCTAACCCCAACCCTTACCCTTACCCTAACACTAATCCTAAAGCTAACCCTAAGTCTAAACCTTTCCCTAAACCTAACCCTAACCCAAACGCTTACCCTTACCTAACCCTAATCCTAAACCTAACCCTAACCCTAACACCTACCCATACCGTAACCCTAAACCTAACCCTAATCCTAACCCTTACCTTAACCCTAACCCTAACCCTAACGCTTACCCTAACCCTAAACTTTACCCTTACCGTAACCCTAACCCTAACCCTAACACTTACACTTACCCTAACCATAACCCTAACCCTAATGCTTGCCCTACCCTAACACTAACCCTAACACTTACCCTTACCCTAACCCAAAACCTAACCCTAAACCTAACCCTAACCCTAACCATTACCCTAACACTAACCCTAACACTAACCACAACCTCTAACACTAACCCTAACCCTAACATTCACTGTAATCCTAACCCTAACCCTAACCATTACCCTAACACCAACCCTAACCCTAACCGTTACCCTCACCCTAACCCTAACCCTAAACGTAACCCCAACCCTAAAACTAACCCTAACCCTTACCCTTCCCCTAACTCTAACCCTAACCCTAACCCTAACCCTAACCCTAACCCTTACAATAACCCTAACCCTTACCCTAACCCTAACCCTAACCCTAACCCTAACCTTAACCCTAACCCTTACCCTTACCCTAACCCTAAACCTATCCCTAAACCTACCCCTTTCCCTTACACTTACCCTAATCCTAAAACTAACCCTAACCCTAATGCTAACCCTAACCCTAACAATTACCTTTACCCTAACCCTAACCCTAAACCTAAACCTAACCCTAAACCCAACTCTAAGCCTAACCCTAACCCTTACCCTTACCCTAATTTTAACCCTAAACTTAACCCTAACCCTAACCCTAACCCTTACCCTAACCTAAACCTAACCCTTACACTAAACTTAACCCTAACCCTAACCCTAACCCTTACCCTAACCTAACCCTAAACCTAACCCTCACCCTCACCCGAACGCTAACCCTAACCCTAACCCTTATCCTAACCCTAAACCTAACACTAACCCTTACCCTTAACCTAACCCTAATCCTAAACTTAACCCCAACCCTAAACCTAAACATAACCCTTATCCTTACCCTAACCCTAACCCTAAAACTAACCCCAACCCTAATACTAACCCTAACGCTAACCCTAACCCTAACCCTTACCCTAACTCTGAACCTAATACTAACCCTTACCCTTACCCTAAACCTAACCCTAAACTTAACCCCAACCGTAACCCTAACCCTAACCCTATCCCTTCCACTTACCCTAACCCTAACACTAATCCTAACCCTAACCCTAAACATTAACTTGACCCTAAGCCTAAACCTAACCCTAACCCTAACCCTCACCCTTACCCTAACCTTAACCCTATCCCTAATCCTTACCCTAACCCTAACCCTTACCCTTACCCTAACCCTAATTCTAACCTCAATGTTAACCCTATGCCTAATCCTAACCCTTATCCAAACCCTACTCTAACCCTAATCCTTACCCTAATCCTAACCCTAAACCTAACCCTTACCCTAACCCTTACCCTTTCCCTAGCCCTAACCCTAAACCTAACCCTAAACCTAACATAAATTCAACCGTAACCCTAACCCTAAACCTAACCCGTACCCTTACCCTAACCTTAACCCTAACCCTAAACCTAACCCTAACCCTAACCCCTAACCCTAACCCTAACCCTAACTGTAACCCTTACCCTTACCCTAACCCTAACCCTAACCCTAACCCTAACACTTACCCTTACCCTAACCCTAAACCTAACCCTAAACCTAAACCTAAACCTAACCCTTACCCTTACCCTGACCCTAACCCTAAACTTAACCTTAATCCTAACCCTAACCCAAACCCCTAACCCTAACCCTAACCCTAACCCTTACCCTAACCCTAACCCTAACCCAATCTGTAACCCTTACCCTTACCGTAACACTAACCCTAACCCTAACCCTAACACTTACCCATACCGTAACACTAACCCTAACCCTAACCCTTATCCTTACCCTTACCTTAACCCTAAACCTAATCCTAACCCTTACCCTTACCCTAACCCTACTCCTAAAGCTAACCCTAAGTCTAAACCTTTCCCTTACCCTAACCCTAACCCTAACCCTTATCCTTACCCTTACCTTAACCCTAACCCTAACCCTAACCCCTAAGCCTAACCCTAACCCTAACCCTAACCCTAACCCTAACTGTAACCCTAACCCTAACCCTAACCCTAACCCTAACCCAAACGCTTACCCTTACCTAACCCTAATCCTAAACCTAACCCTAACCCTAACACCTACCCATACCGTAACCCTAAACCTAACCCTAATCCTAACCCTTACCCTAACCCTAACACTTACACTTACCCTAACCCTAACCCTAACCCTAATGCTTGCCATACCCTAACCCTAACCCTAACACTTACCCTTACCCTAACCCAAAACCTAACCCTAACCCTAACCCTAACGCTAACCATAACCCTAACACTAACCCTAATCCTAACCATAACACCTAACACTAACCCTAACACTAACTGTAATTCTAACCCTAACGCTAACCATTACCCTAACACCAACCCTAACCCTAACCGTTACCCTTACCCTAACCCTAAACCTAAACGTAACCCCAACCCTAAAACTAACCCTAACCCTTACGCTTCCCCTAACTCTAACCCTAACCCTAACCCTAACCCTAAGCCTAACCCTAACCCTTACAATAAACCTAACCCTAACCCTAACCCTAACCCTAACCCTAACCCTAAGCCTAACCCTAACCCTTACAATAAACCTAACCCTAAACCTATCCCTAACCCTAACCCTTTCCCTTACACTTACCCTAATCCTAAAACTAACCCTAACCCTAACGCTAACCCTAACCCTAACAATTACCCTTACCCTAACCCTAACCCTAAACCTAACCATAACCCTAAACCTAACTCTAACCCTAACCCTAACCCTTACCCTTACCCTAACTTTAACCCTAAACTTAACCCTAACCCTAACCCTAACCCTTACCCTAACCTAAACCTAACCCTTACCCTAAACTTAACCCTAACCCTAACCCTAACCCTAACCCTAACCCTTACCCTAACCTAACCCTAAACCTAACCCTCACCCTCACCCTAACGCTAACCCTAACCCTAACACTAACCCTAACTCTAAACCTAACACTAACCCTTACCCTTACCCTAACCCTAACCCTAAACTTACCCCCAACCCTAAACCTAAACCTAACCCTTATCCTTACCCTAACCCTGACCCTAAAACTAACCCTAACCCTAACCCTTACCCTAACCCTACACCTAACTTAACCCTAAACCTATCCCTAACCCTAACCCTTTCCCTTACACTTACCCTAATCCTAAAACTAACCCTAACCCTAACGCTCACCCTAACCCTTACCCTTACCCTAACCCTAACCCTAAACCTTACCCTTACCCTAACCCTAAATCTAACCCTAAATTTTACCCTTACCGTTACCTTAACCCTAACCCAAACCCTAACCCTAACCTCATACCTTAACCCTAACCCTAAACCTTACCCTTACCCTAACCATAAACCTAACCCTAACCCTAATCCTAACCCCTAACCCTAACCCTAACCCTTACCCTTACCCAAACTCTAATCCTAACCTTGACCCTAACCCAATCACTAACCATAATCCTAACCCTTACCCTAACCCTAACCCTAACCCTAACACTTACCCTTGCCCTAACCCGAAACATAAACCTAACCCTAAACTTTACCCTTACCGTTACCTTAACCCTAACCCAAACCCTAACCCTAACCTCATACCTTAACCCTAACCCTAAACCTTACCCTTACCCTAACCATAAACCTAACCCTAACCCTAATCCTAACCCCTAACCCTAACCCTAACCCTTACCCTTACCCAAACTCTAATCCTAACCTTGACCCTAACCCAATCACTAACCATAATCCTAACCCTTACCCTAACCCTAACCCTAACCCTAACACTTACCCTTGCCCTAACCCTAAACATAAACCTAACCCTAACCCTAACCCTAACCCTAACCCTAACCTTAGCCTAACCCTAACCTAACCCAATCCCAAACCTAACCCTTACCCTTACCCTATCCCTAACCATAACCCTAACCCTAAAGCTAACCCTAAACCTTATTCTTACCCTAACCCTAACGTTAATGCTAACCCTAACCCTAACCCTATCTGTAACCCTTTCCCTACCCTAACCCTAACCCTTATACTTACCCTAACCCTAACCCTAACTCTAACCCTTACCATTTCCCTTACGCTAAACCTAAATCTTACCATAAACCTTACCCTTACCCTTACCCTAACACTAACCCTAACCTTAACCCTAACACTAAACCTAACCCTAACCCTTACCCTTACCCTAAGCCTAACCCTAACCCTAACCCTAACCCTAACCCTAACCGTAAACCTAACCCTAACGCTTACACTTACCCTAAACCTAACCCTACCCCTAACCCTAAATCTTACCCTTACTCTAAACCTAACCCTAACCCTAACCCTAACCCTTACCGTTACCTTAACCCTAACCCTAACCCTAACCCCTAACCACAACCTTAACCCTAAACCTTACCCTTACCCTAACCCTAATCCTAACCCTTACTCTTACCCTAACCCTAACCCTAAACCTAACCCTAGCCCTTACGCTAACCCTAACCTTAACCCTAACCCTAAACCTTACCCTTACCCTAACCCCTAACCCTAACCCTAACCCTAACCCTAACACCAATCCTAACCCAAATCTCAACCTTACACTAGCCCTAACACTTACCCTAACCCTAACCCCTAACCCTAACCATAACCCTAATCTAACATTTACCCTTACCCTAACCCTATACCTAACCCTAACCCTTACACTAACCCTAACCCTAACCCTGACCCTTACTCTAACCCTATCCGTAACCATAACCCAAAAGCTAAATCTAAATCTAACCATTACAATTACCTAACCCTAACGCTAATCCTAACCCTAAAACTTACCCTAACCCTAACCCTAACCCTAACACTTAACCTTACCCTAACCCTAAACTTAACCCTAACCCTAACCCTAACCCTAACCCTTACCCTTACCCTAATCCTAACCCTAAACCTAACCCTAACCCTAACCCTAACCTTCACCCTAACCCCTAAACCTAACCCTAATCCTAACTCTAACCCTAACTCTTACCCTAAACCTAACCCTAAACTTAATGCTAGCCCAAACCCTAACCCTAACCCTTACCCTAACCCTAAACCTAACCTTAATGCTAACCTTAAACCTAACCCTAACCCTAACCCTTACCCTTTCCCTAAGCCTAACCAAATCCTAACCCTTACCTTACCCTAACCCTAACCCTATCCCTAAACCTAACCCTAAACATAATTCTATCTCTAACCCTAACCCTAACCCTTACCCTAACCCTAACCCTAACCCTAACACCTAACCCTAACCCTAACCCTTACCCTAACCCTAACCCTAACCCTAATCCTACCCTAACCCTAAACTTAATGCTAACCCTAACCCTAACCCTAGCCCTAAAACCTAACCCTATCCCTAACCCTTACCCAAACCCTAACCCTAATCCTAGCCCTAACGCTAATCTTAATGCTAACCCTGATCCTAACCCTAACCTTAACCCCTATCCCTAACCCTAACCCTTACCCTAACCCTAACCCTAACACTAACACTATCCCTAACCATTACCCTTACCCTAGCCCTAACCCTAACCTTAATGCTAACCCTAACCCTAAACCTAACCCTAAACCTAACCCCTAACCCTAACCCTAACCCTAAATCTAACCCCTAACACTAACCCTAACCCAAACCCTAATCTAACCCTAACCCTAACCCTAACACTTACCCTTACCCTAATCCTAACCCTAAACGTAACCCTAACCCTAACCCTAACCTTCACCCTAACCCCTAAACCTAAACCTAATCCTAACTCTAACCCTTACTCTTACCATAAACCTAACCCTAAACTTAATGCTAGCCCTAACCCTAACCCTAACCCTTACCCTAACCCTAACCCTAACCTTAATGCTAACCCTAAACCTAACCCTAACCCTTACCCTTTCCCTAAGCCTAACCCAATCCTAACCCTTACCTTACCCTAACCCTAACCCTAACCCTAAACCTAACCCTAACCATAACTCTAACTCTAACCCTAACCCTAACCCTTACCCTTACCCTAACCCTAACCCTAAACCTAACCCTAAACCTAACCTAACCCTTACCCTTACCCTAACCCTAACTCTATAACTAACCCCAACCCTAACCCTAACCCTATCCCCTGACGCGACCCCTAACCCTGAACCTAACCCTTACCCTTACCCTAACCCTAACCCTAACCTTAACGCTACTCCTAACCCTAACCCTAACCCTTACCCTAACCCTAACCCTTACCCTAACCCTATCTCTAACCCTAACCCTAACCCTAACCCTAACCCTAACACTTTCCCTTACCCTAACCTTAACCCTAACCCTAAACCTAACCCTAACATTAACCTTAACCCTAACCCTTACCCTTACCCTAACCCTAAACCTAACACTAACCCTAACCCCTAACCCTAACCCTAACCCTAACCCTAACACCAATCCTAACCCAAACCTAAACATTACACTAGCCCTAACACTTACCCTAACCCTAACCCCTAACCCTAACCATAACCCTAACCCTAATCTAACCCTTACCCTTACCCTAACCCTATATCTAACCCTAACCCTTACCCTAACCCTAACCCTAACCCTGACCCTTACTCTAACCCTATCCGTAACCTTAACCCCAAAGCTAAACCTAACTCTAACCCTTACCCTTACCCTAACCCTAACCCTAACCCTAAGCCTAAACCTTTCCCTAACCCTACCCCTAACCATTACCCTAAACCTAACCCTAATCCTAACCCCTAACCCTAACCCTTACCATAACCCTAACCCAAACCCTAAACCCTAACACTAACCCTAAACCTAACCCTAATCTAACTCTAACCCTAACCCTACCCTAAACCTTACCCTTACCCTAATCCTAACCCTAAACCTAACCCTAACCCTAACCATAACCATAACCCTTACCCTTTCCCTAAGCCTAACCCAATCCTAACCCTTACCTTACCCTAACCCTCAACCTAACCCTAAACCTAACCCTAACCATAACTCTAACTCTAACCCTAAACCTAACCCTTACCCTTACCCTAATCCTAACCCCAAACCTAACCCTAAACCTAACCATAATCTAACCCTTACCCTTACCCTAACCCTAACCATAATCCTAAGCCTTAACGTAACCCTAAGCCTAACTCTAACACTTGCTCTTACCCTAACCCTAACTCTAAACCTAACCCTATCCCTAACCCTAACCCTAACCCTTACCCTTACCCTAATCCTAACCCTAACCCTAACCCTAAACCTTACCCTTACCTTTACCCTAAACCGAACCCTAACCCTGACCCTAACCATTACCTTAATCCTAACCCTAACACTAACCCTCACCCTTTCCATAAACCTAACCCTAACCCTAACACTAATCCTAACCCAAACCTAACCCTAACCCTAACCCTAACACTAATCCTAACCCAAACCTAACCCTAACCCTAACCCTAACCCTTACCGTTACCTTAACTCTAACCGTAAACCTAACCCTAACCCCTAACCCTAACCCTAACCCTAAACCTTACCCTTACCCTAACCCTAACCCTAGCCCTTACCCTTACCCTAACACTAACCCTAACGCTAACCCTAGCCCTTACGCTAACCCTAACCTTAAACCTAACCCTAAAACTTACACTTACCCTAACCCCTAAACCTAACCCTAACCCTAACCCTACCCCCCATCCTAACCCAAACCTAAACCTTACACTAGCCCTAACACTTACCCTAACCCTAACCCCTAACCCTAACCCTAACCCTAACCCAAATCTAACCCTTACCCTTACCCTAACGCTATAACTAACCCTAACCCTTACCCTAACCCTAACCCTAACCCTGACCCTTACTCTAACCCTATCCGTAACCTTAACCCAAAGCTAAACCTAACTCTAACCCTTACACTTACCCTAACCCTAACGCTAACCCTAACCCTAAAACTTACCCTAACCCTAACCCTAACCATTACCCTAAACCTAACCCTAACCCGAACCCCTAACCCTAACCCTTACCCTAACCCTAACCCTTACCCTTACCCTAATCCTAACCCTAAACCTACCCCTAAACCTAACTCTAACCTTCACCCTAACCCCTAAACCTAACCCTAAACCTAACTCTAACCCTTATTCTTACCCTAAACCTAACCCTAAACTTAATGCTAGCCCTAACCCTAACCCTAACCCTTACCATAACCCTAACCCTAACCTTAAAGCTAACCCTAACCCTAACCCTAACCCTTACCCATTCCCTAAGCCTAACCCAATCCTAACCCTTACCTAACCCTAACCCTAACCCTAACCCTAAACCTAACCCTAACCATAACTCTAACTGTAACCCTAACCCTAACCCCTATCCCCAGCCCTAACCCTAAACCTTACCCTTATTATAACCTCAAAACTACCCTAACCCTAACCCTAACACTTACACTTACCCTAACCCTAACCCTAACCCTAACCCTAAACCTAACCCTAACACTAACCCTAAACCTCACCCTTACCCATTCCCTAACCCTAAATCTAACCCTAAACCTAACACTTACCCTTACCCTAACCTGACCGAAACCCGAACCCTTACCCTAAACCTAACTCTAACCCTATCCCTAACACTAACCCCTAACCCTACCCCTAACCCTAACTATAATACTTACCCCTAACCTAACCCTAACCCTAACCCTAACCGTTACCCTAACCCTAACCCTAAACCTAAACCTAACCCTAAACCTAACACTTACCCTAACCCTAACCCTTACCATAACCCTATCTCTAACCCTAACCCTAACCCTAACCCTAACACTTTCCCTACCCTAACTCTAACCCTAACCCTAAACCTAACCATAACATTAAACTTAACCCTAACCCTTATCCTTACCCTAACCCTAAACCTAACACTAACCCTAATCCTAACCCCTAACCCTAACCCTAACCCTAACCCCAATCCTTACCCAAACCTAAACCTAACACTAGCCCTAACAATTACCCTAACCCTAACCCCTAACCCTAACGCTAACCCTAACCCTAATCTAATCCTTACACTTACCCTAACCCTATCCCTAACCGTAACCCTTACCCTAACCCTAACCCTAACCCTGACCCTTACTCTAACCCTAACCGTAACCTTAACCCCAAAGCTAAACCTGTCTCTAACCCTTACCCTTACCCTAACCCTAAGGCTAACCCTAACCCTAAACCTTACCCTAACTCTACCCCTAACCATTACCCTAAACCTAACTCTAATCCTAACCCTAACCCTAACCCTTACCATAACCCTAACCCAAAGCCTAACCCCTAACACTAACCCTAAACCTAATCCTAATCTAACTCTAACCCTAATCCTAACCCTAAACCTTACCCTTACCCTAAATCTAACCCTAAACCTAACCCTAACCCTATCCCTAACCCTAACCTTAACCCTAACCCCTAACCCTAACCCTAATCCTAAATCTAACCCTTACTCTTACCCAAAACCTAACCGTAAACTTAATGCTAACTCTAACCCTAACCCTAACCCATACCCTTACCCTAACCCTAACCTTAATGCTAACCCTAAGCCTAACCCTAACCCTAACCATTACCCTTTCCCTAAGTCTAACCCAATCCTAACCCTTACCTTACCCTAACCCTAACCCTAAACCTAACCCTAACCATCACTCTAACTCTAACCCTAACCCTAACCCTTATCCTTATCCTAATCCTAACCCTAAACCTAATCCTAACCCTAACCCTAATCTAACCCTTACCCTTACCCTAACCCTAATGCTAAGCCTTAACGTAACCCTAAGCCTAACTCTAACACTTACTCTTAACCTAACCCTAACTCTAAACCTAACCCTAACCCTTACTCTTACCCTAAACCTAACCCTAAACCTAACCCTAAACCTTACCCTTACCTTTACCCTAAACCTAACCCTAACCCTAACCATTACCTTAACCCTAACCCTAACCTTTACCCTTTCCATTACCCTAACCCTAACACTAACCGTAATCCTAACCGAAACTTAACCCTAACCCTAACCTTAACCCTAACCGTTACCCTTACCCTAAACCTAACCCTAACCCTAACCCTAAAACTTACCCTTACTCTAAACCTAACCCTAACCCTAACCCTAACCCTAACCCTTACCGTTACTTAACCCTAACCCTAAACCTAACCCTAACCCCTAACCCTAACCCTAACCCTAAACCTTACCCTTACCCTAACCCTAACCCTAACCCCGACCCTTACCCTAACACTAAACCTAACCCTAACCCTCGCCCTTACCCTAACCCTAACCTTAAAACTAACCCTAAAACTTACCCTTACCCTAACCCCTAACCCTAACCCTAACCCTAACCCTAACACCAATCCTAACCCAAACCTAAAACTTACAATAGCCCTAACACTTACCCTAACCCTAACCCCTAACCCTAACCATAACCCTAAACCTAATCTAACCCTTACCCTTACCCTAACCCTATCCCTAACCGTAACCCTTACCCTAACCCTAACCCTAACCCTGACCCTTACTCTAACCCTAACCGTAACCTTAACCCCAAAGCTAAACCTGTCTCTAACCCTTACCCTTACCCTAACCCTAAGGCTAACCCTAACCCTAAACCTTACCCTAACTCTACCCCTAACCATTACCCTAAACCTAACTCTAATCCTAACCCTAACCCTAACCATTACCATAACCCTAACCCAAAGCCTAACCCCTAACACTAACCCTAAACCTAATCCTAATCTAACTCTAACCCTAATCCTAACCCTAAACCTTACCCTTACCCTAAATCTAACCCTAAACCTAACCCTAACCCTATCCCTAACCCTAACCTTAACCCTAACCCCTAACCCTAACCCTAATCCTAAATCTAACCCTTACTCTTACCCAAAACCTAACCCTAAACTTAATGCTAACTCTAACCCTAACCCTAACCCATACCCTTACCCTAACCCTAACCTTAATGCTAACCCTAAGTCTAACCCTAACCCTAACCATTACCCTTTCCCTAAGTCTAACCCAATCCTAACCCTTACCTTACCCTAACCCTAACCCTAAACCTAACCCTAACCATCACTCTAACTCTAACCCTAACCCTAACCCTTATCCTTATCCTAATCCTAACCCTAAACCTAACCCTAACCCTAACCCTAATCTAACCCTTACCCTTACCCTAACCCTAATGCTAAGCCTTAATGTAACCCTAAGCCTAACTCTAACACTTACTCTTACCCTAACCCTAACTCTAAACCTAACCCTAACCCTTACTCTTACCCTAAACCTAACCCTAAACCTAACCCTAAACCTTACCCTTACCTTTACCCTAAACCTAACCCTAACCCTAACCATTACCTTAACCCTAACCCTAACCCTTACCCTTTCCATTACCCTAACCCTAACACTAACCGTAATCCTAACCGAAACCTAACCCTAACCCTAACCTTAACCCTAACCGTTACCCTTACCCTAAACCTAACCCTAACCCTAACCCTAAAACTTACCCTTACTCTAAACCTAACCCTAACCCTAACCCTAACCCTAACCCTAACCCTTACCGTTACTTAACCCTAACCCTAAACCTAACCCTAACACCTAACCCTAACCCTAACCCTAAACCTTACCCTTACCCTAACCCTAACCCCGACCCTTACCCTAACACTAAACCTAACCCTAACCCTCGCCCTTACCCTAACCCTAACGTTAAAACTAACCCTAAAACTTACCCTTACCCTAACCCCTAACCCTAACCCTAACCCTAACCCTAACACCAATCCTAACCCAAACCTAAAACTTACAATAGCCCTAACACTTACCCTAACCCTAACCCCTAACCCTAACCATAACCCTAAACCTAATCTAACCCTTACCCTGACCCTAACCCTATACCTAACCCTAACCCTTACCCTAACCCTAACCCTAACCCTGACCCTTACTCTAACCCTATCCGTAACCTTAACCCCAAAGCTAAACCTAACTCTAACCCTTACACTTACCCTAACCCTAACGCTAACCCTAACCCTAAAACTTACCCTAACCCTAACCCTAACCATTACCCTAAACCTAACCCTAACCCTAACCCCTAACCCTAACCCTTACCCTAACCCTAACCCTAACCCTAACCCCTAACACTAACCCTAACCCCAACCCTAATCTAACCCTTACTCTTACCCTAACCCCAACCCTAATCCTAAGCCTTAACATAACCCTAAGCCTAACTCTAACACTTGTTCTTACCCTAACCCTAACCCTAACCATAACCCTAAAGCCTAACACTACAGTAAACCAATTCCTAACCCTTAACCTTACCCTAACCCTAACCCTAAACTTAACCCTAACACTAACACTAACACTAACCCTAACCCTAACCCTTATCCTTACCATAAACCTAACCGTAAACCTAACCCTTACCCTTACCCTTACCTTAACCCTAACCCTAACCCTAATCTGTACCCTAACCCTAACGCTAACCCAAACCCTAACCCTTACCCTTACCCTTACCCTAACTTAACCCTAAACCAAACCCTAACTCTAACTCTAACCCCAAGCCTAACCCTTACCCTAACTCTAACCCTAACCCTAAACTTAACACTTACCCTTACCCTAACCCTAACCCTAACACTTATCTTAACCCTTACACTTATCCTAACACTAACCCTAACCCTAAACCTAACCCTAACCCTAACCCTAACCCTAACCCTTACCAAAAACATAACCCTAACCCAAACCCTAACCATAACCCTTACCCTAACACTAACCCAAACCCTAACCCCTATCCCTAAACCTAACCTTTACCCTAACCCTAATCCTAACACTAACAGTAACCCTAACCCTTACCCTTACCCTAACCCTAAGCCTAAACCTAACCCTAAACCTACCCCTAAACCTAACCCAAACCCTTACCCTTACCCTAACCCTTATCCTAAACCTTACCCTAACCCTAACCATAAGCCTAACCCTAACCGTAACCTTTACCCTTACCCTAACGCTAACCCAAAACCTAAACCTTACTCCATCCCTAATGCTAACACTAACCCTTTCCCAAAACCTAACCCAAACCCTAATCCTAACCCTTACCCTTATCCTAAACCTAACCCTAAACCTAACCCTAACCCCAACCGTAAACTTAACGCAATCCCTAACCCTAACCCTAACCCTTAACCTTACCCTAACCCTAACCCTAACCCTAACCCTTACCCTTACCCTAACGCTAACCCTAACCTTAACCCCAACCCTAAACCTAACCCTAACCCTAAGCCTAACCATTACCCTAACGCTAACCCTAAACCTAACCCTTACCATTCCCCTACCCCTAACCCTAACCCCAACCCTAAACCTAACACTTACCCTAACCCTAACCCTAACCCTAAACCTAATCCTCACCCTAAACCTAACCCTTAGCCTTACCCTAACCCTGACCCTAAACCTAACGCTAAACCTAAACCTAAGCCCTAACGCTAACCCTAACCCTAACCCTAACCCTACCCTAACCCTAAACCTAACCCTAACCCTAGCCCTAACCCTAACCCTAACCTTAACCCTAACCCTAACCATAACCATAACCCTTACCCTTATCCTAACCCTAACCCTAACCCTAACCCTACCCTAACCCTAAACCTAACCCTAACACTAACCCTAACCCTAACCCTAACCTTAACCCTAACCCTAACCATAACCAT
Source organism: Megascapheus bottae (assembly GCA_024803745.1). NCBI lineage: Eukaryota > Metazoa > Chordata > Mammalia > Rodentia > Geomyidae > Megascapheus > Megascapheus bottae. Next base: position 180,514 of record JANJXV010000759.1, on the reverse strand, counting down.
AACCCTTACCCTTATCCTAACCCTAACCCTAACCCTAACCCTAACCCTACCCTAACCCTAAACCTAACCCTAACACTAACCCTAACCCTAACCCTAACCTTAACCCTAACCCTAACCATAACCATAACCCTTACCCTTATCCTAACCCTAACCCTAACACTAACCCTACCACTTACCCTTAACCTAATCCTAACCCTAAACCTAACCCTAACCCTAACACTAACCTTAACCCTAACCCCTAACTCTAACCCTAATCCTAATCCTAACCCTGACCCTTACCCCAAACCTAATCATAAACTTAATGCTAACCCTAAACCCTAACCCTATCCCTTACCCTAACCCCAATCCTAACCCTAACCTTAATGCTAAACCTAACCCTAACCCTAACCCTAACTCTTACCCATTCACTAAGCCTAACCCAATCCTAACCCTTACCTTACCCTAACCCTAAACCTAACCCTAAACCTAACCCTAACAATAACTCTCACTCTAACCCTAACATTAACCCTTACCCTTACCCTAACCCTAACCCTAACCCTAAACCTAAACCTAACCCTTACCCTTACCCTTACCGTAAATCTAAACCTAACCCCAACCCTAACCCTAACCCTAACCCCTGACCCTAAACCTAACCCTGACCCTAACCCTTACCTTTACCCTAACACTAACCCTAATCTTAATGCTAACCCTAACCCTAAACCTAACCCTTACCGTTACCTTAACTCTAACCCTAAACCTAACCCTAACCCCTAAACCTAACCCTAACCCTAACCTTTACCCTTACCCTAACCCTAACCCTAACCCTAGCCCTTACCTAATCCTAACCTTAACCCTAACCCTAAAACTTACCCTTACCCTAACCCCTAACCCTAACCCTAACCCTAACACTAATCCTAACCCAAACCTAAACCTTACACTAGCCCTACCACTTACCCTAACCCTAACCCCTAACCCTAACCCTAACCCTAATCTAACCCTTACCCTTACCCTAACCCTATACCTAACCCTAACCCTTACCCTAACCCTAACCCTAACCCTGACCCTTACTCTAACCCTATCAGTAACCTTAACCCCAAAGCTAAACCTAGCTCTAACCCTTACACTTACCCTAACCCTAACGCTAAGCATAACCCTAAAACTTACCCTAACCCTAACCCTAACCATTACAGTAAACCTAACCCTAACCCTAACCCTTAACCCTAACCCTTACCCTAACCCTAACCCTAACCCTAAACCCTAACACTAACCCTAACCCTAACCCTAATTCAAACTTAACCCTAATCCTAAACCTAACCCTAACCCTTACCCTTACCCTAATCCTAACCCTAATCCTAACTCTAACCCTTACTGTTACCCTAAACCTAATCCTAAACTTAATGCTAGCCCTAACCCTAACACTAACCCTTACCATAACCCCAACCCTAACCTTAATGCTAACCCTAACGCTAACCCTAACCCTAACCCTTACCCTTTCCCTAAGCCTAACCCAATCCTAACCCTTACCTAACCCTAACCCTAACCCTAACCCTAAACCTAACCCTAACCATAACTCTAATTCTAACCCTAACCCTAACCCTTACCCTTACCCTTACCCTAACCCTAACCCTAAACCTAACCCTAAACTTAACCTAACCCTTACACTTACCCTAACCCTAACTCTAAACCTAACCCAACCCTAACCATAACCCTAAACCCTGACCCTAACCCTAACCCTAAACCTAACCCTTACCCTTACCCTAACCCTAACCCTAATCCTTACACTAACCCTAACCCTTACCCTAACCCTAACCCTAAACCTAACCCTTACCCTTACCCTAACCCTAACCCTAACCCTTACACTAACCCTAACCCTTACCCTAACCCTAACCCTAACCCTAACCCTAAACTTAACCTAACCCTAACACTTACCCTAACCCTAACCCTAACCCTAACACTTACCCTAACACTAACCCTAAGTTTAACACTTAACCTTACCCAAACTCTAACTGTGAACCTAACCCTTACCCTTACCCTAACCCTAACCTTAACGCTAAACCTAACCCTAACCCTAACCCTTACCCTAAACCTAACACTTACCCTAAACCTAACCCTAACCCAATCCCTAAATCTAACCCTAACATAACCCTAACACCTAACCCCAGCCCTAACCCTAACCCTTACCCTTATCATAACCTCAAAACTACCCTAACCCTAACCCTAACACTTACCATTACCCTAACCCTAACCCTAACCCTAAACCTAAACCTAACCCTAAACCTTACCCTTACCCATACCCTAACCCTAAACCTAACCCTAACCATAACACTTACCTTACCCTAACCTGACCGAAACCCGAACCCTTACCCTAAACCTAACCCTATCCCTAACACTAACCCCTAACCCTACCCCTAACCCTAACTATAATACTTACCCCTAACCTAACCCTAACCCTAACCCTAACGGTTACCCTAACCCTAACCCTAAACCTAAACCTAACCCTAAACCTAACCATTACCCTAACCCTAACCCTTACCAAAACCCTATCTCTAACCCTAACCCTAACCCTAACCCTAACACATTCCCTACCCTAACCCTAACCCTAACCCTAAATCTAAACCTAACATTAACCTTAACCCTAACCCTTAACCTTACCCTAACCCTAAACCTAACACTAACGCTAACCCTAACCCCTAACCCTAACCCTAACCGTAACCCTAACCCCAATCCTAACACAAACCTAAACCTTACACTAGCCCTAACACTTACCCTAACCCTAACTCCTAACCCTAACCTTAACCCAAACCCTAATCTAACCCTTACACTTACCCTAAACCTATCCCTAACCGTAACCCTTACCCTAACCCTAACCCTAACCCTGACCCTTACTCTAACCCTAACCGTAACCTTAACCCCAAAGATAAACCTAACTCTAACCCTTACCCTTACCCTAACCTTAACGCTAACCCTAACCCTAAACCTTACCCTAACTCTACCCCTAACCATTACCCTAAACCTAACCCTAATCCTAACCCTAA
>JANJXV010000759.1:172500-175000 GCA_024803745.1 Megascapheus bottae | reverse complement strand
CTAACCGTAACCCTTACCCTTACCCTAAACCTAACCCTAACACTAACCCTAACCCTAACACTAACCCTTACCCTAACCCTAACCCTAACCGTAACCCTAACTCTAACCCCTAACCCTAACCCTAACCCTAAACCTACCCTTACCCTAACCCAAAACCTTAACCTTACCATATCCCTAAACCTAACCCTTACCCTAATCCTAACCCTAAACCTAACCCTAACCCTAACCCTAAACCTTACCCTTACCCTAACCCTAAGCCTAAACCTAACCCTAACCCTAACCCCTGCCCTTACCATAAACCTAAACCTAATCCTAACCCTAACCCTAATCTTAACCCTAACCCTAACCATAACCATAACCCTTACCCTTATCCTAACCCTAACCCTAACCCTAACCCTAACCCTAACACTTACCCTTACCCTAATCCTAACCCTACACCTAACCCTAACCCTAACACTAAACTTAACCCTAACCCCTAACTCTAAACCTAATCCTAAACCTAACCCTTACCCTTACCCTATACCTAACCATAAACTTAATGCTAACCCTAAACCCTAACCCTAACCCTAACCTTAATGCTAAACCTAAACCTAACCCTAACCCTAACTCTTACCCATTCAGTAAGCCTAAGCCAATAATAACCCTTACCTTACCCTAACCCTAAACCTAACCCTAAACCTAACCCTAACCATAACTCTAACTCTAACCCTAACATTAACCCTTACACTTACCCTAACCCTAATCCTAACCCTAACCCTAAACCTAACCCTAACCCTTACCCTTACCCTTACCCTAACCCTAACTCTAAACGTAACCCCAACCCTAACCCTAACCCTAACCCCTGACCCTAACCCTAAACCTGACCCTAACCCTTACCTTTACCCTAACCCTAACCCTAAACTTAATGCTAACTCTAACCCTAACCCTAACCCTTACCCTAACCCTAACCCTAACCCTAACCCTAAACCTAACCCTAAAACTTACCCTTACCCTAAACCTAACCTAACACTTACCTTATCCCTAACCCTCACCCTAAACCTAACCCTAATTCTAACACTTAGTTTAACCTTAAACCTAAAACTAACCTTAATCCTAACCCTAACCCTAACCCCTAATCATAACCCTAACCCTTACCCTTACCCTAACCCTAACCCCTAACCTTAACCCTAACCCTAACACTTACTCTAACCCTAACCCTAACCCTAAGCCTAACCCAAGCCCTAAACATAACCCGTACCCTAACCTAACCCTAAACCTTACCCTTAAACTAACCGCTAACCCTAACCTAAAGCTAACCCTAACCCTTACCCTTACCCTTACCGTAACCCAAACCCTAACCCCTAACCCTAACCCTAATCCTAACCCTAATCTTACCCCTATGCTAACCCTAACCTAACCCTAAACCTAACCCTAATCCTTACTGTAACCCTAACCCTAACCCTAACCCTAATCCTAAGCCCTACCCTTACCCCAACCCTAATCCTAAACCTAACCCTAAAACTTACACTTACCCTTACCCTAAACCTAATCCTAACCGTAACCCTAACCCTAAGCATTACCTTAACCCTAACCCTAACCCTAACACCGAATCCTAAACCTAACCCTAAACCTTATCCTTACACTAACCCTAACCCAAACCCTAACCCCAACCCCTAACCCTGACCCTTACTCTAACCCTATCCGTAACCTTAACCCCAAAGCTAAACCAACTCTAACCCTTACACTTACCCTAACCCTAACGCTAACCCTAACCCTAAAACTTACCCTAAACCTAACCCTAACCATTACCCTAAAACTAACCCTAATCCTAACCCCTAACCGTAACTCTTACCCTAACCCTAACCCTAACCCCTAACACTAACCCTAACCCGAACCCTAATCTAACCCTTACCCTTACCCTAACCCTAACCCTAACCCTAACCCTACCCTTAAACCTAACCCTAACCCTAAACCTAATCCTTACCCTAACCCTAACCCTTACCCTAACCCTAACCCTAACCCTAACCCTAACCCTAACCCTAACCCCGGACCCTAACCCTAACCCTGAACCCAAACCTTACGCTTACCCTAACCCTAACCCTAACCTTAACGCTAACCCTAACCCTAACCCTAACCCTTACCCTAACCCTAAACCTAACCCTAAGCCTTACCCTAACCCTAACCCTAACCCTAAACCTAACCTTTACCCTAACCGTAACCCTAACCCTAACACTTACCGTAACCCTAACCCTAACCCAAACCCTAAATCTAACCCTAACCCTAACCCTAACCCCTAACCCCAGCCCTAACCCTAACCCTTACCCTTATCATAAACTCAAAACTACCCTAAACCTAACCCTAACCCTTACCCTTACCCTAACCCTAACCCTAACCCTAAACCTAAACCTAACCCTAAACCTAACCCTAAACCTCACCCTTACCCGTACCCTAACGCTAAACCTAACCCTAACCCTAACACTTACCCTTACCCTAACCTGACCGAAACCCGAACCCTTACCCT
>JANJXV010000759.1:165000-167500 GCA_024803745.1 Megascapheus bottae | reverse complement strand
CCCTAACCCTAAACCTAAAACAAACCCTAACCCTAACCCTAACCATAACCCTAAACAAATCCCTAACCCTAACCCTTACCCTAACACTAACTCTAACCCTAACCCCTAACGCTAACCCTTACCGTAACACTATCCCTAAACCTTACCCTTACCCTAACCCTAACCCTAACCCTTACCCTAACTCTAACCCTAACCCTAACCCTAACACCTAACCCTAACCCTAACCCTTACCCTAACCCTAACCCTTGCTCTTACCCTAAACCTAAACATAATCTTAATGCTAACACTGCACCTAACCCTAACCCTAACCCTAAAGCTTACCCTAAACCTAACACTAACGCTAACCCTATCCCTAACCCTTACCCGTACCCTAACCCTAACCCTAACCTTAAACCTAAACCTAACTGTAACCCTAACCCTAACCCTTACCCTTACCCTAACCCTTACGCTAATCCTAACCATAACCCTAAACATAACCCTAAACCAAGCCCTAAACCTAACCCTAACCCTAACCCTAACCCTAACCCTTACCATAAACCTAACCCTAACGCTAACCCTAACCCCTAACCCCAAAGCTAACCCTAAACCTTACCCTTATCATAACCTCAAAACTAAACCTAACCCAAAACCTAACACTTACACTTACCCTAACCCTAACCCTAACCCTAACCCTAAACCTAAACCTAACCCTAACCCTAAACCTCACCCTTACCCTTACCCTAACCCTAACCTAACCCTAACACTTACCCTTATCCTAACCTAACCCAAACCCTAACCCTTACCCTAACCCTAACCCTCTCCCTAACCCTAACCCCTAACCCTACCCCTAACCCTAACTCTAATCCTTACCCCTACCCTAACCCTAACCCTAACCCTAACCCTTACCCTAACCCTAACCCTAACCGATACCCTAACCCTAAACTTAAACCTAACCCTAACCCTAAACCTAATCCTTACCCTAACCCTAACCCATACCCTAACCCTAACCCCGGACTCTAACCCTAACCCTGAACCCAAACCTTACCCTTACCGTAACCCTAAACCTAAACTTAACGCTAACCCTTACCCTAACCCTAACCCCAGCCCTAACCCTAACCCTTACCCTTATCATAAACTCAAAACTACCCTAACACTAACCCTAACCCTTACCCTTACCCTAACCTTAAACCTAACCCTAACCCTAAACCTAATCCTTACCCTAACCCTAACCCTAACCCTTACCCTAACCCTAACCCTAACCCTAACCCCGGACCCTAACCCTAACCCTGAACCCAAACCTTACCCTTACCCTAACCCTAACCCTAACCTTAACGCTAACCCTAACCCTAACCCTATCCCTTACCCTAACCCTAAACCTAACCCTAAGCATTACCCTAACCCTAACCCTAACCCTAAACCTAACCTTTACCCTAACCCAAACCCTAAACCTAACACTTACCGTAACCCTAACCCTAACTGAAACCCTAAATCTAACCCTAACCCTAACCCTAATCCCTAACCCCTGCCCTAACCCTAACGCTTACCCTTATCATGAACTCAAAACTACCCTAACCCTAACCCTAACCTTTGCCCTTACCCTAACCCTAACCCTAACCCTAACCCTAAACCTAAACCTAACCCTAACCCTAACCCTAAACCTCACCCTTACCCTTACCCTAACCCTAAACCTAACACTAACCCTAACACTTACCCTTACCATAACCTGACCGAAACCCGAACCCTTACCCTAAACCTAACCCTATCCCTAACACTAACCCCTAACCTAACCCTAACCCTAACACTAACCGTTACCCTAACCCTAACCCTAAACCTAAACCTAAACCTAACCCTAACCCTAAACCTAACCCTAACCCTAAAGCTAACCCTTACCCTAATCCTAACCCTTACCCTAACCCTATCCCTAACCCTAACCCTAACCTTAACCCTAACCCTTACCCTTATCCTAACCCCAACCCTAACCCTATCCTTTACCCTAACCCTAACCCTAACCCTAACCCTAACCCTTACCCTAACTCTAAACCTAACCCTAACCCTAACCCTAACCTTTCCTCTTACAATAACCCAAACCCTAACCCTAACCCTAATCCTAACCCTTACCCTTAAACTAACCCTAACACTAACCCTTACCCTTAACCTAACCCTAACCCTTACCCTTACCCTTACCCTAACCCTAACCCTAACCCTAATCCTAAACCTAACTCTAACCCTAACCGTAACCCTAACCCTAACCCTAACCCTAACCTTTATCCTTACACTAAACCTATCCCTAACCCTAAACCTTACCCTAACCCTTTCCCTTACCCTAACCCTAACCCTAACCTTAATGCAAACCATAACCCTAACCGTAAACCTAACCCTTACTCTCACCCTAACCCTAACCCTAATCCTTACCCTAACCCTAAACCTAACCCTAACCCTAACCATAACCATAACCCTAACGCTTAACCTTACCCTTACCCTAACCCTAACCCTAAACCTAACCCATAAACCTAAACCTAAT
>JANJXV010000759.1:150000-155000 GCA_024803745.1 Megascapheus bottae | reverse complement strand
ACCCCAAAGCTAACCCTAAACCTTACCCTTATCATAACCTCAAAACTAAACCTAACCCAAAACCTAACACTTACACTTACCCTAACCCTAACCCTAACCCTAACCCTAAACCTAAACCTAACCCTAACCCTAAACCTCACCCTTACCCTTACCCTAACCCTAACCTAACCCTAACACTTACCCTTATCCTAACCTAACCCAAACCCTAACCCTTACCCTAACCCTAACCCTCTCCCTAACCCTAACCCCTAACCCTACCCCTAACCCTAACTCTAATCCTTACCCCTACCCTAACCCTAACCCTAACCCTAACCCTTACCCTAACCCTAACCCTAACCGATACCCTAACCCTAAACTTAAACCTAACCCTAACCCTAAACCTAATCCTTACCCTAACCCTAACCCATACCCTAACCCTAACCCCGGACTCTAACCCTAACCCTGAACCCAAACCTTACCCTTACCGTAACCCTAAACCTAAACTTAACGCTAACCCTTACCCTAACCCTAACCCCAGCCCTAACCCTAACCCTTACCCTTATCATAAACTCAAAACTACCCTAACACTAACCCTAACCCTTACCCTTACCCTAACCTTAAACCTAACCCTAACCCTAAACCTAATCCTTACCCTAACCCTAACCCTAACCCTTACCCTAACCCTAACCCTAACCCTAACCCCGGACCCTAACCCTAACCCTGAACCCAAACCTTACCCTTACCCTAACCCTAACCCTAACCTTAACGCTAACCCTAACCCTAACCCTATCCCTTACCCTAACCCTAAACCTAACCCTAAGCATTACCCTAACCCTAACCCTAACCCTAAACCTAACCTTTACCCTAACCCAAACCCTAAACCTAACACTTACCGTAACCCTAACCCTAACTGAAACCCTAAATCTAACCCTAACCCTAACCCTAATCCCTAACCCCTGCCCTAACCCTAACGCTTACCCTTATCATGAACTCAAAACTACCCTAACCCTAACCCTAACCTTTGCCCTTACCCTAACCCTAACCCTAACCCTAACCCTAAACCTAAACCTAACCCTAACCCTAACCCTAAACCTCACCCTTACCCTTACCCTAACCCTAAACCTAACACTAACCCTAACACTTACCCTTACCATAACCTGACCGAAACCCGAACCCTTACCCTAAACCTAACCCTATCCCTAACACTAACCCCTAACCTAACCCTAACCCTAACACTAACCGTTACCCTAACCCTAACCCTAAACCTAAACCTAAACCTAACCCTAACCCTAAACCTAACCCTAACCCTAAAGCTAACCCTTACCCTAATCCTAACCCTTACCCTAACCCTATCCCTAACCCTAACCCTAACCTTAACCCTAACCCTTACCCTTATCCTAACCCCAACCCTAACCCTATCCTTTACCCTAACCCTAACCCTAACCCTAACCCTAACCCTTACCCTAACTCTAAACCTAACCCTAACCCTAACCCTAACCTTTCCTCTTACAATAACCCAAACCCTAACCCTAACCCTAATCCTAACCCTTACCCTTAAACTAACCCTAACACTAACCCTTACCCTTAACCTAACCCTAACCCTTACCCTTACCCTTACCCTAACCCTAACCCTAACCCTAATCCTAAACCTAACTCTAACCCTAACCGTAACCCTAACCCTAACCCTAACCCTAACCTTTATCCTTACACTAAACCTATCCCTAACCCTAAACCTTACCCTAACCCTTTCCCTTACCCTAACCCTAACCCTAACCTTAATGCAAACCATAACCCTAACCGTAAACCTAACCCTTACTCTCACCCTAACCCTAACCCTAATCCTTACCCTAACCCTAAACCTAACCCTAACCCTAACCATAACCATAACCCTAACGCTTAACCTTACCCTTACCCTAACCCTAACCCTAAACCTAACCCATAAACCTAAACCTAATCCTAACCCTAACCCTAAACCTAACCCTAACCCTAACCCTAACCCTTAATCTTACCCTAACCCTAACCCTAACCATTACACTAACCCTAACCCTAACCCTAACCCTAACCTTTACCCTAAAACTAACCCTAACCCTAACCATTACCTTAACCCTGACCCTAACCCTAACCCAAATGCCTAATCCTAACCCTAAACCTAAACCTTACCCTTACCCTAACCCTAACCCTACCCTAACCCCTAATCCTCATCCTAACCCTAATCCTTCCCCTTCCCCTAACCCTAACCCTAACCTTAACGCTAACCCTAACCCTAACTCTAACCCTAACCCTTACCCTTTCCCTAACCCTAACCCTAACCCTAACCCAAACCTAACCCTAACCCTAACCCTAACCATAACCGTTAACCTTACCCTAAACCTAACCCTAACCCTAACATTAAACCTTACCCTTACCCTAAACCTAACCCTAACCCTAACCCTAACCCTAACGCTAACCCTAACCTTAACACCAACCCTAAACCTAAACCTAACCCTTACCCTTACCCTTACCCTAACCCTAAAACTTACCCTTCCCCTAAACCTAACCGTAACCCTAACCATACCCCTAACCCTAACCCTAACCCTAACCCTTATCCTTACCCTAAACCTAACCCTAACCCTAAACCTAACCCTAACCCTTACCGTTACCTTAACCCTAAACTTAACCCTAACTCTAACCCCTAACCCTAACCCTAACCCTAAACCTTACCCTTACCCTAAAGTTAAACCTAACCATAACCCCTAACCCTAAACCTAACCCTAACCCTTACCCTTACCCTAACCCTAACCCTAAACCTAACCCTAGCCCTAAACATAACCCGAACCCTAACCCTAACCCTAAAACTTACCCTTAAACTAACCCCTAACCCTAACCTAAACCTAACCCTAACCCTTACCCTTACCGTAACCCAAACCCTAACCCCTAACCCTAACCCTAAAACTTACCCTTACCCTAAAGTTAACCCTCACCCTAACACTTAACCCTAAACATAACCCTAACACTTACCCTTACCCTAACCCTAACCCTAACCCTAAACCTAACCCTAGCCCTAAACATAACCCGTACCCTAACCTAACCCTAAACTTTACCCTTAAACTAACCCCTAACCTAACCTAAAGCTAACCCTAACCCTTACCCTTACCCTTACCGTAACCCAAACCCTAACCCCTAACCCTAACCCTAATCCTAACCCTAATCTTACCCCTATCCTAACCCTAAACCTAACCCTAAACCTAACCCTAACCCTTACCCTAACCCTAACCCTAACCCTAACCCTAATCCTAAGCCCTACCCTTACCCCAACCCTAATGCTAAACCTAACCCTAAAACTTACACTTACCCTTACCCTAAACCTAACCCTAACCGTAACCCTAATCCTAAGCATTACCTTAACCCTAACCTTAACCCTAACCCTAACACCAAACAGTAACCCTAACCCTAAACCTTATCCTTACACTAACCCTAACCCAAACCCAAACCCCAACCCCTAACCCTAATCCTAACCCTAACCCTTACCCTTACCCTAACCCTAACCCTAAACCTAACCCTAACACTTACCCTTACCCTAACCCTAAAACTTACCCTTCCCCTAAACCTAACCGTAACCCTAACCATACCCCTAACCCATACCCTTATCTTAACCCTAAGCCTAAGCCTAACCCTAACCCTAACCCCTAACCCTAACCCTTAACCTCAATCTTACCCTTACCCTAACACTAACCCTAACCCTAACCTTAACCCTAACCCTAACCCTTAACCTAACCCTAACCCTAACCCTAAAACTAAACCTAACCCTATCCCTAACCCTAACCCTTACCCTTACCCTAACCCTAAACCTTACCCTAACTCTAACACTAACCCTAACCCTAACACCTAAGCCTAAACCTTGCCCTAACCCTAAACCTAACCCTTACCCTAACACTAACAATAACCCTAAATCCTACCATAACCCTAAACCTAACCCAAACCCTAACCCTAACCCTAACCCTTACGAAAAACATAACCCTAACCCAAACCCTAACCGTAACCCTTACCCTAACACTAACCCAAACCCTAACCCCTAACGCTAACCCTTACCGTAACCCTGTGCCTAGCCCTAACCCTTACCCTTACCCTAACCCTAACCCTTACCCTAACTCTAACCCTAACCCTAACCCTAACACCTAACCCTAACCCTTACCCTAACGCTAACCCTTACCCTTACCCTAAACCTAAACATAACCTTAATGCTATCACTGAACCTAACCCTAACACTAACCCTAAACCTTACCATAAACATAACCCTAACCCTAACCCTAACCCTTCTCCTTTCCCTAACCCTAACCCTAACCTTAAACCTAACCCTAACTCTAACCCTAACCCAAACCCTTACCCTTACCCTAACCCTTACCCTAATCCAAACCATAACCCTAACCCTAACCCTTACCCTTACCCTAACCGTAACCCTAAAGCTAGCCCGAACCCTAACCCTAATCCTAACCCTTACCCTTACCCTATACCTAACCCTAACCCTAACCCTAAACCTAACCCTAACCCTAACCCTAACCCTAACCCTATCCCCTGACCCTAACCCTAAACCTAACCCTAACCCTTACCCTTACCCTAACCCTAACCGTAACCTAAAAGCTAACACTAACACTAAACCTAACTCTTACCCGAACCCGAACCCGAACCCTAACCCAAACCCTAACCACTACATTAAACCTAACCCAAACCCTAAACATAACCCTAACCCTAACCCCAACACCTAAGCCTTACCCTTAGCCTAACCCTAACCCTAATCTTAATGCTAACCCTAACCCTAAACCTAAACCTAAACCCTTAGCCTAACCCTAAACCTAAACCTAAACCTAACCCTAACCCTAAACCTAACCCTTACCCTAACCCTAACCCTAACCCTTACCCTAACAGTAACCCTAACACTAACCCTAACCCTAACCCTTAACCTTACCCTAACCCTAACCCTAACCTAACCCATACCCTAAAACTAACCCTAACCCTTACCCTAACCCTTACCCTTACCCTAACGC
>JANJXV010000759.1:137500-145000 GCA_024803745.1 Megascapheus bottae | reverse complement strand
CTTACCCTAACCCTAACCGTAACCTAAAAGCTAACACTAACACTAAACCTAACTCTTACCCGAACCCGAACCCGAACCCTAACCCAAACCCTAACCACTACATTAAACCTAACCCAAACCCTAAACATAACCCTAACCCTAACCCCAACACCTAAGCCTTACCCTTAGCCTAACCCTAACCCTAATCTTAATGCTAACCCTAACCCTAAACCTAAACCTAAACCCTTAGCCTAACCCTAAACCTAAACCTAAACCTAACCCTAACCCTAAACCTAACCCTTACCCTAACCCTAACCCTAACCCTTACCCTAACAGTAACCCTAACACTAACCCTAACCCTAACCCTTAACCTTACCCTAACCCTAACCCTAACCTAACCCATACCCTAAAACTAACCCTAACCCTTACCCTAACCCTTACCCTTACCCTAACGCTAACCCTAACCTTAAACCTAACCCTATCTCTAACCCTAACCCTAACCCTTACACTTACCCTAACCCTTACACTAATCCTAACCATAACCCTAACCCTTACCCTTACCCTTACCCTAACCATAACCCTATACTTAACCATAACCCTAACCCTAAACCTAACCCCTAAAACTAACCCTAACCCTAACCCTAACCCTAACACTTACCCTAACCTTAACACTAATCCTAACACTTACCCTTACCCTAACCCTAATCCTAACCCTAACCCTAACCCCAAACTTAACCCTAACACTTAACCTTACCCTAACTCTAACCCTAACCCTAACCCTAACGTTCACCCTAACCCTAACCCTAACTCTAACCCTTACCCTTACCCTAACGCTAACCCTAACCTTAACCCCAACCCTAAACCTGACCCTAACCCAAAGCCTAAACCTTACCCTAACCCTAACCCTAACCCTAAACCTTCCCCTTCCCCTAATCCTAACCCTAACCCCAAACCTAAACCTAACCCTTACCCTAACCCTAACCCTAACATAAACCTAATCCTAACCCTACCCCTAACCCTTACCTTACCCTAAACCTGACCCTAAACCTAACGATAACCCTAACCCTAACCCCTAACCCTAACCCTAACCCTATCCCTTAACCTTACCCTAACCCTAAACCTAACCTTAACCCTAACCCTAACCCTAACCCTAACCCTTACCCTTACCCTACCTTAACCCTACCCTTAACCCTAACACTTACCCTTACCCTAACCCTATCCCTGACCCTAACCCTAACCTTACCCTAACCCAAAACCTACTACTAACCCCTACCTTAACCCTAACCATAACCCTTTCCCTTACCCTAAACCTAAACCTAAAACTCACCCTAACCCTAACATTAAATCTAAACCTAACCCTAACTCTTACCCTTACTCCAACCCTAACCCTAACCCTAACACTTTCCCAAAACCTAACACTAACCCTAATTCTAACCCTTACCCTTACCCTAAACCTAAACCTAACCCTAACCCTAACCCTAACCCTAACCGTAACCTAAACCTAACCCTAACCCTAACCGTAACCTTAATCCTATCCCTATCCCTAACACTAACCCTTACCCTTACCCTAACCCTAACCCTAACCCTAACCCTAACCCTAACCTAAACTTTACCCTTACCCTAACCCTAACCCTAACTATAACCCTAACGTAAACCTTACCCTTACCCTAACCCTAACCCTAACCCTAACCCTAACTCTTACCCTAACCCTAACCCTAACCCAAACCCTAACCCTAACCCTAACCCTTACCCTAACCATAATCCTAACACAAACCCTAACCCTAACCCTTACCCTAACACTAACCCTAACCCTAAACCCTAACCCTAACCCTTACCTTAACCCTATCCTTAACCCTAACCCTTATCCTTACCCTAATCCTAACCCTTACCCTATCCCTAACCCTAACCCTAACCCTTACCCTTACCCTAACCCTAACCCTTACCCTAACCCTAACCATAACCCATACCCTAACAGTAACACTAACAATAACACTAACTCTAAGCCTTAACCTTACCCTAACCCTAACCCTAACCCTTACCCTAAATCTAACCCTAACCCTTACCCTAACCCTTAACCTTTCCCTAACGCTAACCCTAACCTTAAACCTAACCCTAACTCTAACCCTAACCCTAACACTTAACCTTTCCCTAATGCTAACCCTAACCTTAAACCTAACCCTACCTCTAACCCTAACCCTAACCATTACACTTACCCTAACCCTTACACTAATCCTAACCATAACCCTAACCCTTACCCTTACCCTTACCCTAACCATAACCCTATACCTAACCCTAACCCTAACCCTAAACCTAACCCCTAAACCTAACCCTAACCCTAACACTTACCCTAACCTTAACACTAACCCTAACCCTTACCCTTACCCTAACCCTAATCCTAACCCTAACCCTAACCCCAAACTTAACCCTAACACTTAACCTTACCCTAATTCTAACCCTAACCCTAACCCTAACGTTCACCCTAACCCTAACCCTAACCCTAAACCTTCCCCTTCCCCTAATCCTAACCCTAACCCCAAACCTAAACCTAACCCTTACCCTAACCCTAACCCTAACCTAAACCTAATCCTAAACCTAACCCTAACCCTTACCCTTACCCTAAACCTGACCCTAAACCTAACGATAACCCTAACCCTAACCCCTAACCCTAACCCTATCCCTATCCCTTAACCTTACCCTAACCCTGACCCTAACCTTAACCCTAACCCTAACCCTAACACTTATCCTTACCCTAAACCTAACCCTAACCCTTACCCTAACCCTAACCCTAACCCTTACCCTTACCCTACCTTAACCCTAACCTTAACCTTAACACTTACCCTTACCCTAACCCTATCCCTGACCCTAACCTAACCTTACCCTAACCCAAAACCTACACCTAACCCCTACCCTAACCCTAACCCTAACCCTTACCCTTACCATAAACCTAAACCTAAAACTAACCCTAACCCTAACACTAAACATAAACCTAACCCTAACTCTTACCCTTATTCCAACCCTAACCCTAACCCTAACCCTTTCCCAAAACCTAACCCTAACACTAATCCTAACCCTTACCCTTACCCTAAACCTAACCCTAACCCTAACCCTAACCGTAACATAAACCTAACCCTAACTCTAACCGTAACCTTAATCCTATCCCTATCCCTAACCCTAACCCTTACCCTTACCCTAAACCTAACCCTAATCCTAACCCTAACCCTAACCCTAACCTAAACTTTACCCTTACCCTAACCCTAACCCTAACTATAACCCTGACGTAAACCTTACCCTTACCCTAACCCTAACCCTAAACCTAACTCTTACCCTAACCCTAACCCTAACCCAAACCCTAACCCTAACTCTAACCCTTACCCTAACCATAATCCTAACACAAACCCTAACCCTAACCCTGACCCTAACACTAACCCTAACCCTAACCCCTAACCCTAACCCTTACCTTAACCCTATCCTTAAAGCTAACCCTTACCCTTAACCTAATCCTAACCCTTACCCTAATTCTAACACTATCCCTAACCCTAACACATAATCCTAACCCTAACCCTTACGCTAACCCTAACCCTAACCCTTACCCTAACTCTAACCCTAACCCTAATCCTAACTCTTACCCTAACCCTAAACCTAAAACAAACCCTAACCCTAACCCTAACCATAACCCTAAACAAATCCCTAACCCTAACCCTTACCCTAACACTAACTCTAACCCTAACCCCTAACGCTAACCCTTACCGTAACACTATCCCTAAACCTTACCCTTACCCTAACCCTAACCCTAACCCTTACCCTAACTCTAACCCTAACCCTAACCCTAACACCTAACCCTAACCCTAACCCTTACCCTAACCCTAACCCTTGCTCTTACCCTAAACCTAAACATAATCTTAATGCTAACACTGCACCTAACCCTAACCCTAACCCTAAAGCTTACCCTAAACCTAACACTAACGCTAACCCTATCCCTAACCCTTACCCGTACCCTAACCCTAACCCTAACCTTAAACCTAAACCTAACTGTAACCCTAACCCTAACCCTTACCCTTACCCTAACCCTTACGCTAATCCTAACCATAACCCTAAACATAACCCTAAACCAAGCCCTAAACCTAACCCTAACCCTAACCCTAACCCTAACCCTTACCATAAACCTAACCCTAACGCTAACCCTAACCCCTAACCCCAAAGCTAACCCTAAACCTTACCCTTATCATAACCTCAAAACTAAACCTAACCCAAAACCTAACACTTACACTTACCCTAACCCTAACCCTAACCCTAACCCTAAACCTAAACCTAACCCTAACCCTAAACCTCACCCTTACCCTTACCCTAACCCTAACCTAACCCTAACACTTACCCTTATCCTAACCTAACCCAAACCCTAACCCTTACCCTAACCCTAACCCTCTCCCTAACCCTAACCCCTAACCCTACCCCTAACCCTAACTCTAATCCTTACCCCTACCCTAACCCTAACCCTAACCCTAACCCTTACCCTAACCCTAACCCTAACCGATACCCTAACCCTAAACTTAAACCTAACCCTAACCCTAAACCTAATCCTTACCCTAACCCTAACCCATACCCTAACCCTAACCCCGGACTCTAACCCTAACCCTGAACCCAAACCTTACCCTTACCGTAACCCTAAACCTAAACTTAACGCTAACCCTTACCCTAACCCTAACCCCAGCCCTAACCCTAACCCTTACCCTTATCATAAACTCAAAACTACCCTAACACTAACCCTAACCCTTACCCTTACCCTAACCTTAAACCTAACCCTAACCCTAAACCTAATCCTTACCCTAACCCTAACCCTAACCCTTACCCTAACCCTAACCCTAACCCTAACCCCGGACCCTAACCCTAACCCTGAACCCAAACCTTACCCTTACCCTAACCCTAACCCTAACCTTAACGCTAACCCTAACCCTAACCCTATCCCTTACCCTAACCCTAAACCTAACCCTAAGCATTACCCTAACCCTAACCCTAACCCTAAACCTAACCTTTACCCTAACCCAAACCCTAAACCTAACACTTACCGTAACCCTAACCCTAACTGAAACCCTAAATCTAACCCTAACCCTAACCCTAATCCCTAACCCCTGCCCTAACCCTAACGCTTACCCTTATCATGAACTCAAAACTACCCTAACCCTAACCCTAACCCTTACCCTAACTCTAACCCTAACCCTAACCCTAACACCTAACCCTAACCCTAACCCTTACCCTAACCCTAACCCTTGCTCTTACCCTAAACCTAAACATAATCTTAATGCTAACACTGCACCTAACCCTAACCCTAACCCTAAAGCTTACCCTAAACCTAACACTAACGCTAACCCTATCCCTAACCCTTACCCGTACCCTAACCCTAACCCTAACCTTAAACCTAAACCTAACTGTAACCCTAACCCTAACCCTTACCCTTACCCTAACCCTTACGCTAATCCTAACCATAACCCTAAACATAACCCTAAACCAAGCCCTAAACCTAACCCTAACCCTAACCCTAACCCTAACCCTTACCATAAACCTAACCCTAACGCTAACCCTAACCCCTAACCCCAAAGCTAACCCTAAACCTTACCCTTATCATAACCTCAAAACTAAACCTAACCCAAAACCTAACACTTACACTTACCCTAACCCTAACCCTAACCCTAACCCTAAACCTAAACCTAACCCTAACCCTAAACCTCACCCTTACCCTTACCCTAACCCTAACCTAACCCTAACACTTACCCTTATCCTAACCTAACCCAAACCCTAACCCTTACCCTAACCCTAACCCTCTCCCTAACCCTAACCCCTAACCCTACCCCTAACCCTAACTCTAATCCTTACCCCTACCCTAACCCTAACCCTAACCCTAACCCTTACCCTAACCCTAACCCTAACCGATACCCTAACCCTAAACTTAAACCTAACCCTAACCCTAAACCTAATCCTTACCCTAACCCTAACCCATACCCTAACCCTAACCCCGGACTCTAACCCTAACCCTGAACCCAAACCTTACCCTTACCGTAACCCTAAACCTAAACTTAACGCTAACCCTTACCCTAACCCTAACCCCAGCCCTAACCCTAACCCTTACCCTTATCATAAACTCAAAACTACCCTAACACTAACCCTAACCCTTACCCTTACCCTAACCTTAAACCTAACCCTAACCCTAAACCTAATCCTTACCCTAACCCTAACCCTAACCCTTACCCTAACCCTAACCCTAACCCTAACCCCGGACCCTAACCCTAACCCTGAACCCAAACCTTACCCTTACCCTAACCCTAACCCTAACCTTAACGCTAACCCTAACCCTAACCCTATCCCTTACCCTAACCCTAAACCTAACCCTAAGCATTATCCTAACCCTAACCCTAACCCTAAACCTAACCTTTACCCTAACCCAAACCCTAAACCTAACACTTACCGTAACCCTAACCCTAACTGAAACCCTAAATCTAACCCTAACCCTAACCCTAATCCCTAACCCCTGCCCTAACCCTAACGCTTACCCTTATCATGAACTCAAAACTACCCTAACCCTAACCCTAACCTTTGCCCTTACCCTAACCCTAACCCTAAACCTAAACCTAACCCTAACCCTAACCCTAAACCTCACCCTTACCCTTACCCTAACCCTAAACCTAACACTAACCCTAACACTTACCCTTACCATAACCTGACCGAAACCCGAACCCTTACCCTAAACCTAACCCTATCCCTAACACTAACCCCTAACCTAACCCTAACCCTAACACTAACCGTTACCCTAACCCTAACCCTAAACCTAAACCTAAACCTAACCCTAACCCTAAACCTAACCCTAACCCTAAAGCTAACCCTTACCCTAATCCTAACCCTTACCCTAACCCTATCCCTAACCCTAACCCTAACCTTAACCCTAACCCTTACCCTTATCCTAACCCCAACCCTAACCCTATCCTTTACCCTAACCCTAACCCTAACCCTAACCCTAACCCTTACCCTAACTCTAAACCTAACCCTAACCCTAACCCTAACCTTTCCTCTTACAATAACCCAAACCCTAACCCTAACCCTAATCCTAACCCTTACCCTTAAACTAACCCTAACACTAACCCTTACCCTTAACCTAACCCTAACCCTTACCCTTACCCTTACCCTAACCCTAACCCTAACCCTAATCCTAAACCTAACTCTAACCCTAACCGTAACCCTAACCCTAACCCTAACCCTAACCTTTATCCTTACACTAAACCTATCCCTAACCCTAAACCTTACCCTAACCCTTTCCCTTACCCTAACCCTAACCCTAACCTTAATGCAAACCATAACCCTAACCGTAAACCTAACCCTTACTCTCACCCTAACCCTAACCCTAATCCTTACCCTAACCCTAAACCTAACCCTAACCCTAACCATAACCATAACCCTAACGCTTAACCTTACCCTTACCCTAACCCTAACCCTAAACCTAACCCATAAACCTAAACCTAATCCTAACCCTAACCC
>JANJXV010000759.1:130000-135000 GCA_024803745.1 Megascapheus bottae | reverse complement strand
ACCCTTACCCTTACCCTATACCTAACCCTAACCCTAACCCTAAACCTAACCCTAACCCTAACCCTAACCCTAACCCTATCCCCTGACCCTAACCCTAAACCTAACCCTAACCCTTACCCTTACCCTAACCCTAACCGTAACCTAAAAGCTAACACTAACACTAAACCTAACTCTTACCCGAACCCGAACCCTAACCCAAACCCTAACCACTACATTAAACCTAACCCAAACCCTAAACATAACCCTAACCCTAACCCCAACACCTAAGCCTTACCCTTAGCCTAACCCTAACCCTAATCTTAATGCTAACCCTAACCCTAAACCTAAACCTAAACCCTTAGCCTAACCCTAAACCTAAACCTAAACCTAACCCTAACCCTAAACCTAAACCTTACCCTAACCCTAAACCTTACCCTAACCCTATCCCTAACCCTAACCTAAACTTACCCCTAACGCATACCTTACCCTAACCCTAACCCTAACCTTTACCCCAACCCTAACCCTAACCCTCATCCTAACCCTAACCCTAACCCTTAACCTTACCCTAACCCTAACCCTAACCCTAACCCTAATATTTACCCTAACCCTCACCATTACCCTAACCATGACCCTAACCCTAACGCTAACCCTAAACCTAACCCCTAACCCTAACCCTAACCCTAACCCTACCCTAACCCTAAACCTAACCCTAACCCAAATCCTAACCCTGCCCCTAACCCTTCCCCTTCCCCTACTCTAACACTAACCCTAAACCTAACCCTAACACTTACCGTAGCCCTAACCCCAACCCTAAACCTTACCCTTACCCTATCCCTAACCCTAACCTTAACACTAAACCTAACACTTACCCTTACCCTAAACTTAACCCTAACCCTAACCCTAACTCTTACCTTTACCCTAACCCTAACCCTAACACCTAACCCTAACCCTAACCCTAACACTTACCCTTCCCTAAACCTAACCCTAACCCTAACCCTTACCCTTACCCTAACCCTAACCCTAACCCTAACACCTAACCCTAACCCTAACCCTAACACCTAACCCTAACCCTAACCCTAACCCTAACCCTTACCCTATCTCTAACCCTAACCCTAACTCCTACCCTAAGCCTAAACCTAACCCACACCCTAACCCTAACCCTTACCCTAACTCTAACACTAACCCTAAACCTAACACCTAACCCTAACCCTAACCCTTAACCTAACCGTAACCCTAACCCTTACCCTAACTCTAACCCTAACCCTAACTCCTACCCTAAGCCTAAACCTAACCCACAACCTAACCCTAAACCTAACCCTTACGCTAACCATAACCCTAACCCAAACCCTCACCCTAACCCTTACCCTAACACTAATCCTAAACCCTAACGCTAACCCTTACCGTACCCTATCCCTAAACCTAACCAGTACCCTTACCCTAACCCTAACCCTTACCCTAAATGTAACCCTCACCCTAACCCTAACACCTAACCCTAACCCTAACCCTAACTCTTACCCTAACCCTAACCCTAACCCTAACTCTTACCCTAACCCTAACCCTTACCCATACACTAAACCTAAACACAATGTTAATGCTAACACTGAACCTAACCCTAACCCTAACCCTAACCCTAACCCTAACCTTTCCCATTTCCCTAACCCTAAACCTAACCTTAAACCTAACCCTAACTGAAACCCTAACCTAACCCTTACCCTTACCCTAACACTTACACTAATCCTAACCATAACCCTAACCCTAACCCTAACCCTTACCCTTACCCTAACCATAACCCTAAACCTAGCCCTAACCCTATCCCTAACCCTAACCCCTAACCCTCACCCTAACCCTAAACCTTACCCTAAACTTAACACTAATCCTAACCCTTACCCTTACCCTAACCCTAACCCTAACCCTTACCCTAACTTTAACCCTAACCCTAACCTTCACACTAACCCTAACCCTAACCCTAAACCTAACCCTAACCATAACCATAACCCTAACCCTAATGCTAACCCTAACCCTAACCCCTAACCGTAACCCTTACCCTAACCTTAACACTAACCCTAACCCTTACCCTTACCCTAACCCTAACCCTAAATTAACCCTAACCCTAACATTAACCCTAACACTAACACTTACACTAACCATAACCCTAACCCTAACCCTAAACCTAAGCCAAACCCTAACCCTAACGCTTACCCTAACCCTAACCCCTAACCCTAACCCTTACCCTAACCCTAACCCAAACCCTAACGCTTACAATTACCCTAAACCTAACCCTTACCCTAACTCTAACCATAACATAACCCTAACACCTAACCCTAACCCTAACTCTTACCCTAACCCTAACCGTTACCCTTACCCTAACCCTAACCCTAACACTAACCCTCACCCTAACCCTTACCCTTCCCCTAACCCTAACCCTAACCCTAAGCCTAAACTTAATGATAAGCCTAACACTAACCCTAACCCTAACCCCTATCCCTAAACCTAACCTTTACCCTAACCTTAATCCTAACACTAACAGTAACCCTAACCCTTACCCTTACCCTAACCCTAACCCTAAACCTACCCCTAAACCTAACCCTAACCCTTACCCTTACCCTAACCCTAATCCTAAACCTTACCCTAACCCTAACCATAAGCCTAACCCTAACCCTAACCCTTACCCTTACCCTAACCCTAACCCTAAACCTAAACCTTACTCCATCACTAACCCTAACACTAACCCTTTCCCAAAACCTAACCCAAACCCTAATCCTAACCCTTATCCTTATCCTAAACCTAACCCTAAACCTAACCCTAACCCTAACTGTAACCTTAACGCTATCCCTAACCCTAACCCTTACCCTTAACCTAACCCTAACCCTAACCCTAACCCTTACCCTTACCCTAACGCTAACCCTAAACTTAACCCCAACCCTAAACCTAACCCTAACCCTAAGCCTAACCCTTACCCTAACCCTAACCCTAACCCTAACCCTTACCCTTACCCTACTCCTAACCCTAACCCCAACCCTAAACCTAACCCTTACCCTAACCCTAACCCTAACCCTAACCCTAAACCTAATCCTCAACCTAAACCTAACCATTACCCTTACCCTAACCCTGACACTAAACCTAACGCTAACCCTAACCCTAACCCCTAAAGCTAACCCTAACCCTAACCCTAACCCTACCCTAACCCTAAACCTAACCCTAAACCTAACTCTAACCCTAACCCTAAACCTAAACCTAACACTTACCGTAACCCTAAACCCAACCCTAACTCTTACCCTTACCCTAACCCTAACCTTAACCTTAACCCGAACCCTAAACCTAACCCTAACCCTAACCCTTACCCTAACTCTTACCCTAACACTAACCCTAACCCAACCCCAACCCTAACCGTAAGCCTTACCCTAACCCTAAACCTAAACCAAACCCTAACCCTAACACTTACTCTAAACCTAACCCTAACCCTTACCCTTACCCTAACCCTAACCCTAACCATAACCCTAACCCTAACCCTAACCCTTATAATAACCTTAACCCTAACCCTAACCCTAACACCTAACCCTAACCCTAACCCTAACACCTAACCCTAACCCTAACCCTAAACCTAACCATTAAAATTACCCTAACCCAAACCCTAAACCTAACCCTGACCCTACCCCTAACCCTAACCCTATCTCTAACCCTAACCCTAACCCTTACCCTTACCCTAAATCTAAAAATAACCGTAAGGCTAACCCTGAACCTAACCCTAACTCTAACCTTAACCCTTACCCTAAACCTAAACTTAACTCTAACCCTAACCCTTACCCATTCCCTAACCCTAAACCTAACCTAACTCTAACCCTTACCCTTACCCTCACTCTAACCGTAACACTAACCTTAACCCTAACCCTAACCCTAACCCTAACCCTTATCCTTACCCACACACTAACCCTAACCCTAAACCTAAACCTAACCTTAACCCTAACCCTAAACCCTAACCTTACCATATGCCTAAACCTAACCCTAACCCTAACCCTAATCATAATCCTAACCCTAACCCTTAACCTTATCCTCACCCTAACCCTAACCCTAAACCTTAACATTAACCCTAACCCTAACCCTAACCCTAAACCTTAACACTAACCCTAACCCTAACCCTAACCCTAACACTTACCCTTACCCTCACCCTAACCCTAACCCTAAACCTTCACACTAACACTAACCCTAACCCTAACGCTTACCCTTACCCTAAAACTAACCCTAAACCTAACCCTAACCCTAACACCTAACCCTAACCCTAACCCTTACCCTAACCCTAACCCTAAACCTTACACTAACCCTAACCCTAACACTAACCCTAACCCTAACACTTACCCTTACCCTAACCCTAAACCTTACCCTTACCCTAAACCTTAATATAGCCTTAATGCTAACACTGAACCTAAACCTAACCCCAACCCTAAACCTTTCCCTAAACCTAACCCTAACCTTAAACCTAACTCTAACTCTTACCCTAAACCTAACCCTTACTCTTACCCAAACCCTTACCCTAATCCTAACCATAACCCTAACCCTAACCTTACCCTTACACTAACCCTAACCCTAAACCTAACCCTAACCCTAACCCTAACACTAACCCTCACCCTTACCCTAACATTAACACTAACCCTAACCCTTACCCTTACCCTAACCCTAACCCTAACCATAAACTTAACCCTAACACTTACCCTTAACCTAAATCTAACCCTAACCCTAAACTTTACGCTAACCCTTACCCTAACCCTAACCCTAAGCCTAACCCTATCCCCTGACCCTTACCCTAACCCTAACCCTAAACCTTACCCTTACCCTAACCCTAACCGTAAACTTAATGCTAACACTAACATTAAACCTAACCCTTACCCTTACCCTCACCCTTACCAGAACCCTAACCACTACCCTAAACCTAACCCTAACCCTAACCCTAACCTTTACCCTAACCCTAACCCTAACCCTTACCCTAACCCTAACCCTAACCCTAACCCAAACCCTAAACCTAACCC